>KZ061729.1:0-26709 GCA_002091835.1 Anopheles maculatus | reverse complement strand
GCCCAGCACACACACACTCGCCAAGTCAACCAGTAATGCTTGATTCCGGCCGGTCTCGGCTGCTGTATGACGTCTTTGCTGCCCGGCAACGTCCAAGGACACCGGCGGTACGTGATTTTGTTTTTAAGTGGTGTAGGTCGTAGACCGGACGCGACTATTCCAAGGAGAAGCTGGAGGGTGAAATTGAACCATCGGTTGGCGTCAGCCGGACGCGTCATAGCGAAGCAAATGGTCGTAGAATTTCGGGACAGATGTGACATGGTGATTTTTCGCCTATTTTAAACTCCCAGTCCTAAGGATGCTTTTCCACAGATTTTAGCTTTTTTTAAGTGCAATAAAGTGTTTAAATAGTTATCACAAGAAAAAGGATTGCATACCTTCAGGTTGTGAAAGTTGAACTACACGAAATAACCTTCACAAACTAACGCAACCGACTAGACTGATCGTCTGATACGCGTTAGCTAGAGCCCTTTCACCCATGAGAACCTGCGCGGCGTCGGTGGACACCTACCTTATCGCGGCGTAAGATTACCCGAATCGAATCAACACAATCTATCTAATCCTTTCCGTGGGGAGTTTAATCCGACAGTAACAAGAAAACGGCACACACCACCAAACCTAACCGGTAAATAAAGGATAAGATAGCACAACGGTGGCCAACAAAACGTGTCCGAAATTTCTAGTTTTGCAATTACTGAACGGGTGTACACAATTTGGTTCACGGTAAATGGGATTGTCTTATCGGCTCATCCCGGTGCTGATAGATACCGCGAAAGGATGATAAATAATGTGTTTCGGGTGCGGGAGATAATGGGCCACACAGTTCAGGGATGTTTTTTCCGGAACAAAAGCACTCTAGTCCCTCCACTTTTTGAGTGGTAAAAATGGATTTTGTTTAAACTGGATCAGAAAACACACTACTTACGGCGGAGCTTTAAGGATACTGATGCAGCCCTACCGGTGCAATGCTGGCGCAACAACAATCCGCACACAACCGAACTGATTTTCGCTCTACATCGCACCACGCACAGAATACAACTGAGCACGGGCTCGTTCCCGGTGTACCGTGGGAGATTCGATGAAGCTTTTCCCGCCCAGCACACACACACTCGCCAAGTCAACCAGTAATGCTTGATTCCGGCCGGTCTCGGCTGCTGTATGACGTCTTTGCTGCCCGGCAACGTCCAAGGACACCGGCGGTACGTGATTTTGTTTTTAAGTGGTGTAGGTCGTAGACCGGACGCGACTATTCCAAGGAGAAGCTGGAGGGTGAAATTGAACCATCGGTTGGCGTCAGCCGGACGCGTCATAGCGAAGCAAATGGTCGTAGAATTTCGGGACAGATGTGACATGGTGATTTTTCGCCTATTTTAAACTCCCAGTCCTAAGGATGCTTTTCCACAGATTTTAGCTTTTTTTAAGTGCAATAAAGTGTTTAAATAGTTAATTCATCGTCACAAGAAAAAGGATTGCATACCTTCAGGCTGTGAAAGTTAAACGACACGAAACAACCTTCACAAACTAACGCAACCGACTAGACTGATCGTCTGATACGCGTTAGCTAGAGCCCTTTCACCCATGAGAACCTGCGCGGCGTCGGTGGACACCTACCTTATCGCGGCGTAAGATTACCCGAATCGAATCAACACAATCTATCTAATCCTTTCCGTGGGGAGTTTAATCCGACAGTAACAAGAAAACGGCACACACCACCAAACCTAACCGGTAAATAAAGGATAAGATAGCACAACGGTGGCCAACAAAACGTGTCCGAAATTTCTAGTTTTGCAATTACTGAACGGGTGTACACAATTTGGTTCACGGTAAATGGGATTGTCTTATCGGCTCATCCCGGTGCTGATAGATACCGCGAAAGGATGATAAATAATGTGTTTCGGGTGCGGGAGATAATGGGCCACACAGTTCAGGGATGTTTTTTCCGGAACAAAAACACTATAGTCTCTCCACTTTTTGACTGGTAAAAAGGAATTTTGTTTAAAAAGGGTTAGAAAACACGCTACTTACGGTGGAGCTTTAAGGATACTGATGCAGCCCTACCGGTGCAATGCTGGCGCAACAACAATCCGCACACAACCGAACTGATTTTCGCTCTACATCGCACCACGCACAGAATACAACTGAGCACGGGCTCGTTCCCGGTGTACCGTGGGAGATTCGATGAAGCTTTTCCCTGTCCCCAGTACTCTATCTCCCTGCCATCCACGTTACGGTGGGTCACTCTTATCACCCATCGTAATAGCGACGTCTCTGCTCCGCCAACCCACAAACAGCGCCCTCCCCGCGGTGCAATTATTCGGCCAACTCGGCTGGCTGAGTCAACGAAAGGCTCGGTGGACAGAGTTCGCGCCAAACCCTCTCTCGCTCTGTTTCTGTCGGCTGTGTCTGTTGTGACGAGCCGGGGGAAGCTGTGACGCGACTTATCAGCGACCGATTTCATCCCAGTCAGGTCGCCCGACGACGATCAAGCAACTGCCAAATTGTCAATGAAAGTGTCGTTTGGCTTTGGCTGGGAACTACAATACAACAAAAAGAACGCTAACGCTGATGCTAACGCCCTATCTGACGGCTGTTTACGGACGCATCAGGGCGAGTTTTTTTTTAAACCGGGCTAGAAACAGCCAGCTGTGAACTGTGCGCTAAGCTGGTGACATAAAACTAACCCACAACCAAACAAATATCTACCCTTGCATTAGGGTATTTCCGTTTTGTTGACGAGTTTGTAATTCATATTCCGCTACAGTACACACATTCTTCAAATCCTTGCTTCAACAAGCGAACGTGCACGACCGCATCGTTAATTGCAATAGAACAATTTCCATGCAGTACCCACTTCGAGGTCAGATGTGTCGACCAATCAGGCACAAAATTGCCAGCGCGACTTTTATCGCCATGCAACGCGATGCATGGCTTCGTGGCCCGAAGCGATGCCCAAAACAAGTGGTGAACGTGATCCGGCGTAGAATGCACCTTTATCGCACAATATCCGCCGTTCGAGGAGCGATGTGTCGTTGCAGTTTCGCGGTTATCGTCATGCAATGCACCTCGTGTGCACAGATGTACCTGTTTATTTTGTTTCATGCGTTCGGTACAATGATACAAAGCAAACAAACGATATCATCACCAGCAAATTGCTCTCATTTGCAAATCGTGCCGATAAGTATCGTGGGGGTTGCACAAGTAAATTGTACAAACTTTTGTGACGCATTTCTGTGGGATGCTATAATATTTTTAGAATTACACAAAGAATCACATAAATGTAAAGAGAGTAAACAAACTTGCTATTATTATGGGTAATTATTTGGTAATAATTAGAATCAATGGCAATGTATAAAATAAGCTATTAAAATTTTAATTTGCGATTTAAGTTGTGATAATAATCCTTTAATAATTGAAATAGAATGCAATTACATTAATGTCACATTGTGTTAAGAGTTAAAAGATAAATAATTTAAATTATCGTGCAAGAGCATAAAAATATACTAATCGGAAAGTTAAAGACAACCATTTAAGATTTAAATATGGTAATAACAATAGTTTTACTGTGTGTTCCAAAGAACAATTCACTAAAAAAACTCAAATCGATGTAATTATATCTACATGAAATTGTTTAAATGCTGAACAAAACATAAAACAGTAATGATATAAGCAGAATAATTGCTGAGAATAATTAAATAATTTAAATGTTAATTCTTTTTTTAACATTTAATTTTTCTAAAACTACTCAAAGAAAAAAAGCTTAACCAAGAAAATAATAACACAGTCGTAATTAAAATTATTTTCTAAAAATTAATACAAAAGCGAAACTTAATGTTAAATGTTACTAAAACATAGAAAAAAGTGCATGATTGCTAAATTACTAAAATAAATATTAAAAATTATTAATGCACGTCATACAAGAGCCCTAAATGGAGCGAAACAAACTACAAATCAAGAAATAATAGAGTTACTACAAAACAATTGCAAGTAATAAGCTGTTGAAATGCTTGCAAAGAAGGACTGACATTAAAATGATAAGAAAGTAACAAAACAAGGTCTAACAAGAGGAGCAAAAAGAATCAATAATGCATCTTAATTCAAGAATTGTTCTACCCCAGCAAAACAATGACATGGCACAGTTCGCATGTTAACAACAAAGTAAGATAAAAAAAACCATTGACACCTAATCTAATGCAAGGGCCTCTCCGCTCCGATGTCCGTACATCAATTTAAATAAATTCATACCGAATGACCGAACCACAAACACACACACACGGTATCAAACCAAGGCACACAAGGCACCGAGTATGTCGGCACCACACCACATTGCGTTCAATTTCAGTTTACGCCGGTTCTCTCCAGTTCCACCAATAGGGAATCATGGGGTAAATGTGCCCTGGTTGAAGACGCCACCACCAACACAAGCCAGCACACCGTATCAATCGCTTTCGCCGCATCCGTCCGGGATGACTTCTTTTGCAGCCAGTCGCGCATGGTCTTCCCGCAGGATTGATTTGTCCGCAGAACGGAGAGGGGTTTTTTTTGTTGCCTACACTTTACAATTTCTTTCTATTTCTAGCCATAACATACTGACGCACATGGTTCACTTTTGGGGGCAAGGTCCATCGTTTAAAATCCTGCCGGCGTGAAAGTAATGCGCAATTTCGTTTTCCCGAGAAGAGTGCTGCTTTGCGGTGCCAATCACTTATTACAAATGATGGTGTATAGTAATCATGGCGCCAAGAACACAATTGAGCGGAAATTGCCTACCAAATTGAATGGTGCACGCGGTGCAATTCCTGATGCCGTGGCGCATGCTGCCCACAATTGGTGCGCGTGCATTTCGGGCAATTTATTCGTCCGAGAAGAAGGACGATTGTATATAATCATGGTCGATGGCAGTACAATATTGGCACTTATTGGAACAGATTTTAGTGCCATTCCTTGCTATTATAACATTTGCATTTAAATGCCAATTTAATTAATATTGAATCGTTAAATAAGACTTAAATTCAAAACACTACTTGAAGACACAAAGCTTGTAGCTTAGCCAATGTTGATGAAATATTTAAAGTCTGGAAGGATTTCTCGAGTCAACGGATAAAAGTGTCAATAAAAGTATTAGGTAAGAATCTATTATTAAGGGAACCTTATCGCTTTAGTGAGGATGTGTCATAAATGTAGAGTACGATGTGATAAGGTAACCACCCCAATTTCATAATCGATTGGAGGAGGTACTTTGAAGTCTAAGTTCAAAAGACAGTACTAAAAATAATATTTACGATCACCTTCGTTGATAGTAAATTCCAGTGGATTCCCTTGCAGCAATCGGTACTAACGTAAGCGGATTTTTGAAAGCTCAGAGGAGAATTCAAATAGCCCCTATTTTATGTAATATTCACAGAAAGAATTGGAGCAATAGAGCAAGCAATGGGTGCTTTTACAGCCGATTTGATGATATAACTACTTTTGGCTAGCCGCAATACTTCATGAGAATGATACAAGATTGAGATGTCCGTGGATTTAGTATTTACAATCTTCCGGTTTTAGAGATTTCTTTGGACAGAAAGGTATCTTGTAAGAAATAGGTCGTTTGAGCGTCGTTTGAGCGACAATATCCGTAGACGTCACGGCTTTTGGTAAACGATAGCTCTTGGTAGAAGAGATTCTAAGAGAACGAGAGCCGAAGTCTGCGAAGTCTTTGGCAGATTCTCCTACAATTTTAACCCCGTCATTATCAGAACGTCTCATCCAAGCCGACTACAAAGACTGTAAAAGGCCTGAGATAAAGATAGTGCTTAGCAAGAAACCACAAATCCGAAAAGCGATTCTTACATTCCACGTAGACGTATAGTTCCGTCGTATTTGCTTTCACAGGAACGCAAACTATAACTTCAGTAAAATAGTTTAAATAATACATTCTGCACTATACTATATCATGACATGTTCGTTATTCTGTTCCAAAAACTGTCCACCAGGGCTCACGAATTCAGGACTTCAAGACTCTGTTCCATTTCCAGCCAGTTCATCCAATTAACAACGCCCGCCACACACGCCAGCTTAACCATTACACACGACGTTACATAAAACGGTCATACTAGAACAGTGCCAACACTATGTGCGTCCGAAAATTGTGCCTCCCGTGGGTCAGAAAACCAAAACCACCTAAAACATCGCGTGTGTATTTTTGTATTTCCATCATTTCCATTTCTTCCTACACGTAAAGCGTCAAACTATTATGCTAATTCGTAATGCACTTTTGTGAAGCGTTGAAAATTATGCACTCCGGAATTGGAGACTTCCTTATGCTTATGCCACTTCCCACCAAGTGGGGAAAGTTTTCCGTAAATGTTACTTACTATAACCCTGAATGGAGACTAATTTTCCACTGCAACTAGGTTACCTATCAATCTTGCCTACAGATTTAAAAGTACACGTTGCGTTTCGCACGCTGGTTCCGTTGGTGTGGCCTGCCAGTTTGCTCGAGTTATGGGTGGCACGTTATGGCTCGCCACTTCAAACCACGCACCAGTGCGAGTTTAATTGCCGGCCACCACGGCAAAGGATTACAAAGGTCAGGCAATAGACCCTGCGGAGTGCTCGAATGCAGTTATATTGCTGTGCGATATGCGCGCGTAGCTGGGAAAGTTACTGTCATAAACGGCAACTCTAAGCGGACGCGATAAGCTTATCTGGTGACGCAAGTTAGGTGGAGGTGTATCGTGGTTGTGATCAAAACTGGGACTTTTCTCCACTCTCCACACAAACCTGTCTAGACAGTTCTGAAGGACTTCTGCGGATGTAAAGGGACAAAGGAACCTTGACCGCGCATACAATGTGTACGATCGTTTAGAACTTCGGCGTCATTACATTTTAAATCACCAATGTGAAACAAAGTTCCGGCACGACTATAGTGCAGTGTTCTGTTTCTTAGCCCTTAGGCAGTATCACGTGCAGCACACCAGTTCCCACCACTAAATTACGCAATGCTTCCACCAACAACTCATTACGGCACCACCGGCACATCGATCGATTCTAATCGCATGTTCCGGGAAATGACAAAAACCAAAACAAAAACAAACAAACAAAAAACTGGCAAGAAAATAAACAATATCACGAGCCGGACATTCGTTTAAATTATTGCACCAATTTATCTCCTCGCTATCTGCTAGCAGCTTATATCATCGCCATTTGCTACTACTACGCATTACACTCTACAACTGGCCAGGTCATCGTCATAAATCGACCTCGGGTTCGGTAGGTTTGCGGATTTTTTGTTTTAGTGCTTGCTTTTGGCCTGTGCACCATTAAGAAAAAGAACCTTCTCAAGGGGAGTGTGATTGGTGAGCTTAGTTTTATTATCAATATTCTTCTCTACCAACGCGCCGTGTTGTGGCTATCAGCAAAATGTTTCAAACTTCGCCTCTCGTAGTGGCCTTCGAAACGCACCATCAAAATGATGATGACCCTTGTGCGGCTGGGTACGGAATTCCGAATCGAACCAACAGATAATGGCTGGTCTGTATTATAAACGAGTAAAATACAATAAAAAATCACGCAAATTAGAAGGTTACAATGATAGAGTAAAACGATAAGCGTCGGTGGTCGGGGTTTCCTGGCTCGGGCTGATTGACCGACCGCAACGTGATCGGTTGAACCGTTCTTTATCTGTAGCCACGTGCTTGAAACTGATAAACTGAACGGTGAGTATCATCATCTCATTAGTCAGTGGACATTGCATACGAGGATGGAGGTATGATTTGTTGGTTATCTTTGGCTAGGGTGCGAGCATTTTCAATTCACCTTCGATGAGTAAGGGATGGAACTATGTAGCGTGAGTTATCAAAGAGTATGCTGGAAATAATTTCATATTCAATATTTTACTTGTGTACTTTAAAATCTTGTCTATAAGGCGTAATTATTGTATACATGTTTCAACTCTCATTCTAATGTCTAGATATCCTGCTTCAGTACACGGTAAAAAAACCAGTAAAATATAATTTAAAGGTCGAATATTATTAGCACAGGAGTTATTATAATACTTATAACGAAGAAATACTCCTTTTTAGTTAAGTGCATAGATATACTAATGAAGTCTTCAAAATGCAGCAAAACCAGGCTTAAACTATAAGACAAAATGTGCTATTTGAAATGTCCGCTAAGTTCTATGACCAACATAGCAAAAGGCAAATTTAATTTGATGGACTTGGCAACCTCGCACACCATCTGCTATAAGTCAACCTAGATCCTAGCTTACACTGATTACATAGATGTAGCTCATTTACGGCTTTCCAATATAACAGAAGCTTCCCCAACGATCGACAAAGGAGGCACAAAGCCTCGGTCTGGAGATTAAGAGGCGTTTAAGCAAAATGCTGGTGGTATTACCATCGACCCTATCAACAGCAAGGTGAGATCGCTTCTTTGATGTCGTTCAAAACTTCTGTTAAAAAACGGTTGGAGATATTTTTTGCAGAACAATATTTTATTGTTGAAAATACGGCTTCCAGCCGTCATAATGGAAAAAATAATAATAAAATAATATTTTATTGTAAAATCGGTAAACCATCAAAATCCTTGGTTAATGTGGTTCGTTTCTAACTTATCGTCGCCGAGTCTAATTGCTGACTGATCCCTAGGACATCTGCCTTTTCCGAACCTTATTCTTACTTTCTTCCTTACTAGATATTTGTACATTGTCACCAAACTGACAGCTACAGGCCTTGGGTACGATATTAAGAATATATAAAACATTTTTAGTCTCACGGCAGGGCTGAGAGGACCTCGAGGTTATAGTGCCAAAGAAGAAGAGGAAGAATTACACTCTTCAAGCTGATTAGTTCAATTGGACTGATCATGTCATGAGAAAGGCACCAGAAACTTCTTTTAGGCCACTCTCATCAACAGAGGACGCGTGGTAGACTCTAATTATGATTGAATGAGCCACAAAACCAGAGATAACAAATGGACAAACGACAGCACTCAACAAAGAATTGTTCAAATAAGTTCTACAGTAAATTATGACCGTTAAACAGTAAAGTTATTTTAGGATAAGAATTGAAAAATAATTGAGTCAAAATGCTGATTAATGTAAAATAAAAACCAATCAACTGCAGCTACTGATCAGATTAAAGGCTACTACTTCACCTTCCTTAATGCATCCGTTAAAGATATCTATATTAATCCAGTCTGTTTTATCTAAAATCCCCGAACCAAAACTTGCCCTGGCGCCGCTAGACGCCACTGGTAGAGAACAGGTTTCTTAGTTTTGTTTTACTTCATTCGCATATATGCCATAAACCATTCCGACCGATTGGAACATTCGCGAATTCGGTCGATAAATTAAACGCGACCACCAACAAAAAAAACACACTGCCACACATCGTCAATTCCTTAAGCGTGCGAACAAGCGTCCAGCGATGCCAAAAAGCTACAAATCGTTGTCGTGCTTCCAAAATCCAATAGGCTGGCCCCACAAGCGCGTGCCTTATTGCATCACAAAAAATAAAACCCCGCGACTGGTTAGCGAAATGTGCAAAATATACACACACAAAAAATTGGCCCAAAGTAAAGCCCGAAAACTTCACGTACAAGCGTGCCCCAAAGCGTGTGGGCTTAGAATGCGAGTTCTGTGGTGTTATGCAAGCGCGAGAGAGGGAACGGTATCATAAAAAAAAGCGAATCGGATGGTTTGCCCTGCTGCTGAACAGTGCTAACGTTGACGTTTCTATTACTGATGAGGAAGGAGATTGTTACAGAGTTTTAGCTGTAGGTATAGCACTTTTTTTTGTGCTGCTGCTGTTCCTATCGCGTTCAAGCTACGTCGTCGTTTCGCATGAATGCTGGTGCTTATCACCAAACGTCATAATACGTCAGCGAACGATGCAATGTCATTATCAATGCCCAATCGCAACATCTAAACGTTGCAAGGTAATTTGGCGGCTAGTTACAGAACGTAAGTAAGAAATCGATATAAACCTCAGATAAAGAGGCATCGTTTTTTGGTCCAGTTGAAACTCAACTCAACCCTCCGACCGTGGTGAATGGAATTGCTTTTTTTGTCCTCCAAGCACTCGGCACTTGCCACCGGCAACAATCAATTGAATGTTTACATCGCGTTTATTAATTTTAATAAAAAGGCGTCTCGGCACGGTTCGCGCTAATGAAGAATGTAAATTATTGCTATGGTGCGCGTGGTACGATCGTTGATGTTCAATAAAGAAAAAAATAGGAACAGAGGCAGAAGCAAGCGGAATTAGGAATGGAATTTGTTGAACAAAGCAAAAGTTTCATTGAGAGAAGAACGGTTAGGGTTTTTTGTGCCTGTGAAACAAATTCATATAACATATTAACTGATTCGAATCATTTCAAAGTAAAATGTTCCGTCGTGAGCTTGATCCTAGCCGGTGGGAGTGCCAGTAAAACATTAATCGAGGATCGGTTCTTATTTTAGATGTATTTCAACGAGTCTAGCTAAGTCGCTTAAGTACATATACCATAAAAATAGCTTCTTAATTCTTCTCATTGCCCTTATGTACCCAGTTATTAAGGAAAGCTAAACATTGGAACATAATTCGTAATGTTTTTACTAAACAAAGCGAAGCCAATTTTCTCATACCTGACTCATCAAAATATTGTAAACATTGTGACAGTTCTGCGATTCCGTTCTACTGTTCTACAATTTGCACAATTTGCTTTTATACAATGTTATTTCATGCTTAAGGAAACAATTCTGCCGTTATTACTGCTTGCGACAAGTAATAATCTTGCGTTTTCTTAGTAGACATGTCCAAAGTTGGTTTTTCACACAAAAATATTTTTTTCAAACCATTTAGAAAGGCCTGACTTTTAGAAAACACTACAACTCTACCTTAACCGGTTACTATTTGAACCAATTTCAAGAGTTACATTACATTTTAAGGCTTTCTAGAGTTCATATTCGTCAGTGTAAGTAGATGTTTTATTCATCATCATGAAGGTGATCATAAATACAATTGATAATGCAGAATTGACTAGCCCGCTAAGGAGGAAATTAAGTCAAGGAAGCCAGTAATGGTCGGCCGATACGTCTCGAGGTTGTACATTTACATATTAATTTAAATTAACTCAAGAAAAAAAAACTAAAGAAAGCGACTTTATGTTGATTGCATCATATCAAATTTAAAAAGCATTAGCTCATACGTCGTTTTAAAGCTAGTGCAATGGCTTCTGAGTCGTCTATCGAGCTGTTATCGGTGCTGAATTGTTCGTTCCGCTTTGAAATATAGTTCACGTCTGAAAGAAACATGATGTCCTCCATCATATCTGCACAATTCTATGATAAAAGCATAAATGATTCCCAAATAATTTTAAATCATCTGTAAATTAATAAAAATGGTTATCAATCAGCTGAGCCGAGCACTTTATACAACCAGAACCTGAGTAACAAGTGATAAAGTGTTGGCAAAATAACCAACTGTGAAGTTTTCAATATAAGTTTCTAATATGATCTACAAAAGCATTTTGCAGCTATCCTTTAAATGTTAAGCATTCGAACAAATTACTAGCCAAAATTTCAGGTTACGGCAGAATTGTCCCCAAAGTAATATATTTTGAGCTTTAATTTATAGATATAATTTTCAAAAAGATGTGTAAAAGTCACCTAATTTGGTTAATATTATCCAGTAGTTCTAGAGTTAATCGCCATAACAATCATTCTGAACTGCATTAAGCTTTAAGACCGATAAATTAAACGAGTGTATCATTAAACTCAAAAAATTTAATTAATTCTCTTTAGACGGCATAAGCTCAAGAAATGTTGGTCTGCTATTTCTGGCTTTCTTAACTTAATTAATCCATAGCTGAACAGTCCATCCTCAATTTTGAGATATTAGATTCGTTTCGATCAACATCTATCAATGCCCTTATATGCTTAATCGATCAGTTATATTCTATGATCATACGAAACGATCGCAACGGTGGAGAGAACAAACAGAAAAATCAGATTCTGCTCCGACCGATCGCGTATGATCGCAACCCCGGACGGAAAGAAATCTTAAAACGCAACCAGCACAAAAAAACGGCCGATGCAGAAAACGGTTTTCGTCTGCACAGGAAAAAAAAAACATACACACAGAGAGAACCGGCACTATTCCAACCCACCCCAGGTCGTACACCGCGAGACCCGCGAGCCGGTTCCGGAAGGGTGTGATGATGGTTTGGTGTGCGAGACGCACGACGTGCCCAGTGGAAATTTCCATCCGTCTTTTTGTCTCTGCACTGCGCTTCGTGGCGGTACACCGAGCCGTCGGGCCGAGCGTTTTAGTGCAAGACGAGCAGCTATTTTATCTTTTTACTTCGTGTTTTTTTTTTGCCTTTGCTTTTGCTCACTACATATAATCGGGCAGCTTTTTTTGGATAAGGTGACTTGAGCTGGTAGCCTAGGCGGAGGGTGGTTTTACATACGACTTTGCCAATAGCACAATCGCAAACGCAATGACGGAAGAACATTTATTGTGCCAAAGAAAGGAATCGGTCCCGATGGGTGTGTGAAGAGAGTGGAGTGGAGGCTTGGCCGGGGAGGGGCGGGGATCGTACTTGTGATAATTTTAATTGCGTTGCACAGTTTTGACGCACACCCTTGCGTCGATCGTCCAGCACCTTTGCCAAGCGCACCCAGCAGTATGATCGTAACCGGCTGAGCGAGATGAATGAACAACAAAGCCCAACGAACGCGATAGGAAGCATGTTAACTGTCAGTTTGAACAGCTGATAAGTTGCAACACGATCGATGCACCTCCCCGCCACCACTTTTCCACCTTCCTCCCAGTTAATTGCGTTCCCCGAAAACGAAACGGCACCGCAAAAAAAAGAATACAAAATACGGAAGCACGGGAGAGTTTGAACGATTTTTTATCTTTCTAGGTCAGGCACGCACCGCTCACACACATACACACACGCTACAAAGGTTCAGATCGGTGTGCAAAAGACCTTGAAGACTCCTGTGTGTGAGGGAGGCGATGCGATGAAGGACACCAGCGAGGAACAGGGGCGCCACCAGCTAGGCGGTGTGTGTGTGTATGTGGTCAGTTCTTCACGAAGATAATGAACAGAAATTAACCGATAACTTTTATATGCCGCTGGGAAAGAAAACGGGAAACAAAAGAGCATTTCACACACTTCCTTCCCCGTAGGTGACAAACGACCTTTGTCTTACCGCTTCACCACACATCCCTTTAGTGCCTTCGACCAAGTGCTTTGTTTCCTTCAGGTTCTAAAATTCACTTTCTATTCAGAAAGGTAGAAGGTAAGGACGTTAGAAAGAACCTTTCTCATTTTGTTTTCGTTTATTCGCACCCGCACAACAAAAAATGCTTTTGACAGGTTGCTTCGATTGCACAAGAGCACGCGGGATTTCGCCTTTTAGAAGCAATGCTGCAGTGGTGTTGGTGGCGGTGGTGGTGGTGATATTCTCACCCTCTGACTCTCTTGCTCACTGTTTCTATGCGGCGATGTACGCACGCATCATTCACGCGATATCACGAAAAACACACGCAAACGCACACACACACACAATCGAAGTAAGTAGTAAGCGTGCGCACCGGCAGATAGCAAAAGAGTGAACGAGAGAGAGAGAGAAACGGTGGCGCCTCGTATGATGCGATTTCTATCTGGTCCATCAAACTATTTGCTTTGCTGGTTAGTTTAATAGAACACACACTCACCTTGTTTCGTATCACAAAACTCGACGAAATACTGTCGGATAGTAAGTACCTGGCCGTAGGGCGGCGGATGCACCGTCACCGATAAACTTAAAACTGCAGTACACACTTTACACTCGGTACACTCGATGCGACTAGAGCGAGCAAGAGACAGAGAGAGTGTGTGTGTGTCAGCACGAGTGAGATGAAAGAAAGTAAAACGAATCCACCAAGACGACCGTCACCGGCAACGAACGAAATACGAATAATACAAACAGCGGGAAACAAAAACGCATGCGAACGGGCAACGTCGTGCCCGATATGTTGCGCGATACTACTATTAGGTGGATCGAAAAGCGATGCAGCAGTTTAGCAAATGCAACAGTTTTAAATTGTATTATTCCCGAATCAAAGCAGGCGAATGATTTATATTTTGTCACCCTTTGGCAGCGGAAAGCAGGGTGAACTCACAATATTGCTACATAGAAAAGCGAGGCGATGAAGACTTCTTGAGGTTGTAGCAAAAAAACTTGTTCCACTGGTATCGATAATAGTGACGAATAGAACAGAACTTGTACAGGTGCTGTGTGATCTAGTCCAACACAATAGTATAAAGAAAACATCATTGTTATATCCGTTCAATAGCAGTTTGTGCAATACTGTGTTTGTTTTTAATCTGCAGCCATATTGCTCCGGAACATTCTCCCATCCTGCGGCCAAATCTCGCTGTGATAAACCGAGCAACTGATACATTGCGTTTATGTATGCTCGCTTCTGTGCTACGAGCAGCTTTTGCGATCGATTCTGCGCTGCTGCTTCCTCTTGTTCCGTTTTCAGCAACGTTTGCAGCGCTCGGGTCTTTGCTCTGAAAACACGGCCGGCATAAGCGTTTTGTTCTAGCCGTTTCAACTCCTTTGGTGTGCGATGCTCCGTTGATCGGTTATTATTGCGGGCCATCTGCTCGTGGTAGCTAAGATCCACCTCTACTGAATCCTTTGCCTGTAGCGCAGACATATACTTTGGACGGTGTTGCAGTTGGTACGGATTGAAACGAATCTTCGTACGAGTATGACGTTTCTGGGACGCTGAACTCCTCTCGCTCGATGGGGATTGTTCTGACGATGAGCAAATCTTGCTTCGATCCTGCTCGGTACTGCTTGGCGGAGATGAGGGTGGCGTTATTTCTGCTGATGTCCACAATGGTTGTTGCTGATTCAACTGCTGTTGCTCGAGCATGATTTCTTGCAGTCGATGCGCGTAAAGCTGCTGGAACGTCCTGTTTAACTCCAAAAGTCGAGATGAGAATAATGCAGCGTGCTCGTAGGTGTTCTCCATCATTGATGCCAGATGGTGTTACTGCTGAGACCGTTCAAATCGTTATGATGAAGAATGTTGCAATCCGCGTGGCTTATAAAGCTGTTAGAAAGATGCAATGTTTTTACCTCTATTTCGCAAAAGACCAAGCCAACATTTTATTACCTGAGTATGGTAGGAAAAAAATACGCAAATATTTTTACCCAACAAAAAGTTGGAACACCTGTTTTTTTTCTATAGGTAAAAATGTTTTATGGGCCATTCCAAACAGTACAGATACTTTTGTTACCTTACTGCACTTTTTTTTTTGGGAAAACCTTATGCAAAAATGTGTTTCAATCTTCCTCAATTTTAAATGCTTTTCGTGACAATTTAACAGTTAATCACTGTATAGCGCCATCGTTTCGATTGCGTTCAAGAGCTTGCATCGTACTCCCGTAAAGTTGCACGCAGCTTACAGTATTGCACGCAAGTCGGTTGAGAATGTCGTACTGTTGCACGCCTGTAGAATAGATTTTTCCGTATGGTTTTGAATTGTTAAGATTACATATGATTTATGAAAAATTTTGCGTTATAGCAATTAAATAAGAAATAAAATACATTAAATTTATACGCTCTTATCAACTTAGTCTGACACGTGAAGCTACAAATGCGAAACTTATCTGATTTTGTGTTCACTGCCTGACTCTTAAATAACGTTTATATTCAATGCTGTTAGGGTAAAATAAAGTTTCTTCCTCCTCCTCTTTTTCTTCTTCTATGGTACTGCAACCACAGAAGGTACTGGCCTGCGAATTCTAGCATTCTGTTATTTAGTTTTACCTATAACATTACCTGTAACATTATAGTATTGCAGTTTACGCATATTGTAAGGTATTACTTATTTATTCATCTAGGTACAATAAAAAACTGTAAGTCTTGCGACATAAAAATCCCCAAAAATTTAAAGGGAAGATTATCCAAAATTTATTAAAACAAAAATGTTTGAATTTTTAACTCGAAGAAAGGTTTTTTTCGTCTAAAATAGCAAAATGATGATCAGAATCTATTTTCTGATTGTTTTACAAAAAAGTATACCTACTCCAAAGAACTGGCTACCTATTAAAGGTAAATATAAAGTCAAGAAAACCATAAATTGACAAGAAATCGCACGGTTTCAGTACCAAAGTAGAATAATCATGTAATAATTAGCTTATAAATCGCCAAACTTCTCCATTTCATGTTGCCTATTGCGTAAAGGCAGTCAAATTCTTACATATGGATTAAAACTAATCATGTGCAATAAAGCACACAATCGCACCGTAATTCTAACTAAAAACCAGATTAGCAAAACGATCACAACACCATTTATCGCACACATTTAGCGAGATCGAAGCTTAGAATTGGTTAGTTTTTATTGATCGCTATCTGTGTTTGAACACGCATTCTAACTCGGATTATTTTAAGCTACCGAACGGCCGGTTCTCCAGATGAGAACGTATTATTCTCCCTCTGTTTCTCCAAAAACAAAATGCCTTTTCTCTCTATCTCTCACTCTACATTGCTCTGTCTTCCTCACTCTCGATTCTGCCTCACCAACAAATAATACACAGACCATCAACCGGCACGCACGTTTGACGCGAAACTGGCCCGCTTTAATCCGCGGCTCTGCCCGGCAATGACTCGACAATGCCAGCTGCGCGCGTAGAGCCTTCACCGGTCCGCGGAGATTAAAACACCCTCTCACGCTCACCATCATACGCGCGGCCTATAACTTCCATGCTCGGGACGCCTACTTGCTCGAGCCCAAAAAGCCGTGCCGGATCAGATCATCCCCGACACACCGACAAGCACCGGGCCCATTGCGTATTACCATTATGCGCACCGTGCCCTCGAAGCCCACACTCTCGATTGCACCCCAGGTGGGAGAAAAGCCCACGGAATTCTCTCTCTTACGGCCCAAACCGGTTCCCACGCAGCCACAGGCTTACAGGCTGCAACTTCCCGATCGGACTCTCGCTCTCTGTTGTGGTCTTGTGGTCTTTGCGCGAGCCCCGTGAGCACATTCCTCCGTTCAGTCGCGTGTAGCTAGATTCCATCACGGGGTAAAGCTAGTGCCCTGTGTGTGTTGCTGCCAACAACCGAACGAACCCGACCTTTCCTAGGGGTTTGACCATCTGTCACTTTTCCGGACACTGCGTCACACTGCGCGTATGCGCGAACTCCGCGGAAACCTCCGCCGGCCGCAAGCTACAGTTGTGCGTTAAGTGTTGCAGACTCTGTGTGTGTACCCCGGCTCCTATCTTCCGGCCGCTTTGCTTCTGCCTCCAACCAGCCCTACACGGATGTGATGTCTATTGGAGTTTGCTCACTCTCCGCCACCGTGTTGGTAACGCGCGTCTGAAACATTTGCGCGTATATGCGCAAAGCGACATTTCTCCTAGACCGTTCCAGCGAAGCGGATGTGTTTTTCGTGTTGCGAGTTGCGCGTGTTCTTGCCCATTTCTTTCCACGTGGAACGTGAATCGAACGTGTTGTCCGGAAAACGCAACAAGCATCCGAAAACTATCGCAAAAGAGTCGCCGGATGACTCTCTCTCTGTCTGTCTGTCTGTGTGTGGTGATTCCATCGTCTCGCTATTTGCACACCGGAAACCGGTGGCGGCACATTGTTCAGTGCTGATTTCGGACCGATCGGGTTGAATTCAAATTAAGCAACAAGAACGTTTTCGTGTGTTCGTTTGTGTACATGCAGTACATCGGTCGTGCTTCAAGTGCTCCCCATTAACGGTCAGTGCTGGTGTGAAGTGTTTCGGGCCCGTACGTAATCTCGGCGTACAAACAAGTGTCCAAAAAAGATATCCCCCGTTAAGTGTGTTTGAATAGTGGTGTGTTTGTGTGCGTGCGTATGTGTGTCCCAAGGGTGAACAACATTCTCGGCCATTTATCGCGCCCGGTTCCGCCCAATAATTCCAGTACCTTTCGATTCACCTGTCCTATTTCTCGCGCTCGCAGCTTACGCCCGAGATAGATCGAACCGCGGAACGTTTGTTGGCAGTGTGAGTGTACGTGTGTGTGTGTGTTTGGAAGCGTTCTGTAGCGTCTAGCATTTCCAGTTCCAACGGGAAAAGCATTACCACCCGGGCAGCATGTTGACCCTGTCGCACAGTGGAGATGATCTGGCCAAGTCGCTGGGTGCGCTGACCATCTCGCGTACGCCTCGCGATCAGTTTTCGGACAAGGTAAGTCAATTTGGTTGGTGTTCCTAGGCAACTCATCATGCTCATGGCCTACTAGAGCCGATAAAGAACCAGCTGTCAAACGTATCCCAACCAGCATCTAACTGATCTCGTATCTCATATCTCTCGTCATATCTCGCCATCCTACTGACGCGGACATCTGGCACAATTGAGATTGATACGCTTGGCGGGACACAGTGATCATCATCCTCAAGTGCCAGCTACTGTCATCACCCACTTTTTAGCTGCTTTTTGTTTGCTTTCCACCACCGAGACGGTGATCTCATAAAGCATTGAGCGCACAGTTATTATCGCCACTGATGATGCCGTTGATGGACGCTACCATCGGACGGGGAGCCCCAATTAATCGGGAGCAGCTTCTCCGGGCTGTATTGTCAACTTACCCCTGCACAAGATAATGAAGACGCCGGGCCACGCGTTTGTAAACAACAACAAACCCACCTACACGAACCGCAAACAAGCGGGCCTGCCGAGCAGAAGATGCTCATCGCTCGATCCGTGAAGCTTGGTGCTGTACAATTAGTACCGATCACACGGTATGCACACCACCAACAACTCCATGTGCGTTTGTTGGTGGTGCTTCTCGACCCGGTTTATTAGATATGTGCACGTTCCGGACCGTTGCAGCAAGGGGACAACGTTACTGTCCCACCATGCGGTTCCTCTGCTTATCGGCAGCGATCGGCAGCAAGCGTTGACTAATAATTTGAATGCACAACACAACGATTCACTACCGCCTTTACCAACACCAGCGTGTTTTGCGTATCCGCATTTGGACAATGTGTGCCAGACACGAATATCTGTCACCTCGGTGCATACGCGCCAACCCCGAACCAAAACGGAAGGCAATACAATTTTCATATGCACACATGACGTCATCCGGAGCGTTACCCCAATGATACAGTGGCAGACATGTTTCGTTCTGTTCAGGTTCATAAATATTTTTAACGCGCTGGTGACATTCTTCTCGCGCGCGCGGCACGTTTCAGGGTCGGCTAGACTTCCGCCAAAATGTGTTAAATCAAATTCGCTCAACAAAATCGATGTCCGTGAAGATATTGGTGTCATTTTGGTGTGTGTTTTTTATACGCTCACAATAAATCGAGCCCTCATTTATCAGAGACCCGGAGACAAGCGAAACGTTTCGGAACCGATCAATCGTGTTTGATCGACCCGCCATTTCACGTTACCGATTGTGATCTACTACCCTCGTCATGCCGGAAAGCAGAAACCTCGAAAAACCCTCGTGGAACATGTTTTAAAATGAAGAAATAATTATCGCACAAGACATTCCGTTGTTTGGTGTGTCTGTGGCTGCCTCTTATCACTATCGTTTTCACTGTCAATCACCATCCCAGCACACGGTGCGATGCGTTGCGGTGAGATAATTTTTATTTCTTGCTGTCCCACTATCACACCTTAACGATGGCTACGTGGTCCATGTCCATGCCTGTTCGCTATCATTTGAAAACGTACGAAAATTTCACCTCTCTGCTCAGTGCCTGTCAAAATATGCACTGCGCTGTTATCGAATTACAGTACTGTAAATAGCATTCGCAATCGAAATTGTTTGTGCAGACATTTGACAGCACCGGCTTGGATTAGATCATCTTCTTCATGGGAAATAATTTAGCCGTGTGCATTGTTTCTGTCATGAAGAAAAATGAATGCCTCAATTAATATTCTCTCGTCCCTCCCTAGCACGATGTGATCGCTTTTATGATCGACAATAAGCGGCGGGTTGGTAAGTTCATCACAAAAATAGGCAATTTTACGACGACTCTTGAAGAAAAACAAAACCAGATCACTCGCTGAAATCGATGCTATTATTACCAACCATTACAAGTGCTTAAATTAATCACACAAGATAGTGATGCAAAACAAGATGGGAGGGGGAAATCCACCACCAGCTCGCACCGATCTACTGTGACAGATCAAAGGCCAATGTACAAAGTGCACGTAACCCACAATGGTTTCTGGATGCGCATGGCTGTGTCTTTTCTGTGGACGTTCCGAAGACACGAGAAGTCACCGACGAGGACAACACAATCTTGCTCGTTCACCTGCATTGACTTTTAACCAACTTCTCATGCCGATCGCAGAGGACACTTGTTTAAAAGTTCTTCCCCCCGTCAGTGTTGCACTTTAACGAATGGGACCGTACCATAACCAGACGACACACGAAGGCTGTGTGCAGACAAAAGCCGAACGGTTTGCTGACGCATTGCTGCACTGCCTGCCCGTCCGATGACATTGAGAGCTGGTGGTGTCGGGACGGAGCCAGGAAACCCGGCCGCGAAAGAGCTCAAGAGTTTTGGTGGGACACAATCTGTGTTCATGAGCGAGCTGGCACAGCATATCCACAAGAGTTCCCCGTGAGTGTATAATGGAGCAATATTAACCATATATGTAACACAACAATTCAATAGGGCGAATGGGTCTAATTAATTATGATACACTTTTTTTTTTCTTTCTTGTTGCTTGTTTTGTTTTCTCGCCGTTCGCTTTGTGTGCGGAACCCAGCGGCAGCAGCTTGTCGCGCTTGGCTTTGGGACACATAAAACTGTGCGTCACACACACACATACAGACGCGCGTGTGCATGCACGGGTTCGAATGAATAAACATCGGATTTCAGGCACCATAAAAGGAGGATCGTAAATAGTTCAATGCGGGAAAATTTACGTCCATGGCAGGTTTCGTTCCGATGGGAAACGGGAAGGTATTTCGATGCATCCCTTTTTTTTTAAATTTGCTTTTAAAAGGTTATTTTACGAAATATATTTTTTTGTATTTTTTGTTTTAATGTTTGGGACATTAAATTGCACCAATTTTGATAGTGAGTCTAAAGTAACAATAACATACGTCGATTTTGTCCGGTCCGATAGCAGGTTCATCACACCCAGCAGGACCAGGGATTGAATCCTATCAGGACCGTTCTTCTTAAGCAAGAACTGATTATCCAGCTGCGTATGATAAGCGTATTTCGTTTGCATTTGATTTTTAGTACATTTTTGGAATGAATTCTTCTTAGTGAGCTACAATTTCTTAATACCGGTCCCTTTGCACTAGCAACTAGCACCGCTACGCACTACACCATCGGTCCCACCGGATAGAATTAATACTGAACAGCACGTCGATGAATCAACTCTTAAGATACTAATACGTTCGCCAACGTATACGATCAACAAACGCGATCTATCGCTGAACTGATGCACATGCACACGGTTCTTATCCAAAGAACAGTTTCGTTTTGTTTTATGTTCAAACATTTACGAGAAAATCTTTACCAGTTAAAAATAATGCCCATGAAGTTGCAGTGCAATTAGCAAAAACAAAGCTGCTACCGTCGGAATTTATTTGTCAATTTCACAGGCCATTAACAGTAAAAGGGCATCTCAATTCGTTCCTCTCCCGGTACAACAGTCGCCCTCTGATAATCCAGATTTGCTTGAAATGACTCATCGAAGGTGGTGGGCCGGGAGCTTTCAAGATTAGAGACAGAATGCAGTGCTGTTAGGTTGTCGTAAAAGTGATGATGGTATTACAATTTAAACAAATTGCAATTGATATTAAATTTCTGTTCATATTAATCAACTTAAAATTAATTATTTAAATTAACCAACTTGATTAAAATAGAGAACTCCATGTATTTTAAATCCACCCAGACTGTTCCTATTTAAAAAAAAATCAGATTTACATGTTTTGGAAACACTGATGATATTAATAACAATAACAGTAAGGCACCACTTGCTGTATAAGAATGTTCTGGCCATGTCCGCGATTTTCTTCTAGGCCTTATGAAGAAGAAAGGATGCTGCGTACCGTGTTTGGAAAGAGATTCGCAGCTAAAAGTAGACGACAAACATGAAAGCTCCAGGACTTCTCTCTTATCGCAAGCATTTTAAAAAAGACCAACTTTGAACGTTGGTGAAAACACAGCAGATAACTCAATACATTTAATTTCACTCGAATCAAGAGTCAAGAGTCGTAAAAATGGCTGAAACAAGTCCTTCGATTTTGATTTTCCACAATAATCTTTAGGTGGGCGCAATTTGGTATCCCTTCTGTTAACGACGCGTGTTTTACGACCAAGGATATTCTAGACGTTAGAACTATGTAGATCTTGGCCAGAATGTCCTTAAAATCGTATAGATGAATGCACTGGAAATAAGGCTCGAAATGCGTAACGTAAAATTATCAGATCCATGAGTTTTTTCTCATTAGTTTCTGATGCATTTTGCGGTTTTACACGAGTGCCGAGATCTAGCCCCTATTCAAAGTTCTACAAGGGAATATATGTCGTAAAATTTTTATTATATAGGGTTAAATTGTGAACAACTTAAACTATAAGTTAGAATAATAACTTGGCTTGTGTCTAATAACTTCTGCTTCTTATTTGGTTCTACAGCCTCAAAAGGAATTGATCTGGCGTTACTGGATTCCTTAACCATGTTTTATCCATGGCTGGATAGTCAGTCCTGCGTACGCAAAGATGGCCCCGTCTCGACCCTTTATGTCAATTGTAAAAATATCTTGCATTTATTGAAAATTTTTACTTGCTCTCAACCATGGATTCTGCCAAATCAAAGCAAGGGAACTTTTGTGACAACTTAATCGAATCGCGTTTCATTGTATCAGAAAACAGCCTTCCGGACGAATAAAAAAGCAAGGTCCAGCATTGTATTTTTTTCTGTTATTATTCTTGGAAAATCTCCTACCCTTTATCATACAATCAATAAGGATGTGTAACCACAAACTCTTCACCAATTGTACCATGGTAAAGAAAGGCGGAAAAAATCGCATGCAAAGAGGGCACCAACGATTCCCGATGCAAGTGAAACAATCGTCAGCAATAGCATTAAAGCGCGCGGCGAGCGTCGGTGGTTTCTGCACACCGGGCAGCAGCAACATTGTTTCGACGGTATATTTAGCGTTTTTAACGTACATTCTCGAACCGAACCACCTCGGGGATAACGTAAGCCGTTGTAAGCCAGATCAGTTTTATGCGAATTCGCACCGACGATCGATCGAATCGTGGGCCGCCGTCTGGCATAGTCTGGTCCGTCTAGTCATTCATTCACACCCCTTCCTGTCCCTATTCCGAACACCTTTTCTCCAGCTTCCGCTTTCCCTGTTCGAATCAAAATCACGATCATTCTTGAGTGCACCGAGTGCTGGAGAAGCTGCATAACACGCCATGTAGTCCAATAAACGAATAGAAAAGCGCCAAAACAAAAACCGAACGAGTGCTTTCCCGTCCGGCCTCGAATGGGGTAAAATTGAGGATAATTTTCGAATTAATGCATCGTTTCCGTACTGTTGGCGGACGAGCTAGAGAGAGCGAGAACGGAGCAAGTCAGCCATACAGAAAAAGGTTCAAAATTAAAGCGAGATGCTGTCCGGAATTACCCGGAGTCCCGATTGAGACCTTATTCCTCAATTTTCAATCCCACACCGGACGCGCCAGAAGAACCTTGAGAACACAAAACCGCCCGATTGGGTCAGAAGATTCATTTCCGGCATACCGAGGGAAGGCGCCCACCATTACCTGCTCTGTCTGGCATTTAAACAGCATGCAGATGCATACACACTGTCTTGCTCAAGGTTTTAGAAACATCCTCGATCCCGTCGGACAGTCAAAATAAATAAACAATCAATATGCTGCATATTGGTCAATAAATTCGTGTTAAGAGCACATGCTCGGCCCGGTACAGCTGCTGATGTGCATGTACCAAACGCGCACAACGGACGGTGCATCAGCGGAAGCAATACCGATATCGATCGCCCGGATGGCCAGACCACACGTGGAGGTTACGTGCATCGTTTGGCTGGTGCCGAGTGCAACACCGTTGACTGATGCAGTTGAACTGCAACGTGCCACATTATCACACCGCGGTGCCAGATGGGGTTGTTTTCGCAAAACCGGGAGACTGTGTCGAGTGCAAATGAACCTGCTAATAAACAGATGAAATTCATTACTGCCAAACTGAGGCAACAACTGTTTTGCGCAAGGGAACGTCGAGCTTGTAACAGTTTGTCGTACAATTTATCTACTCGGGGGGCAATATTTGTCGAAGGGTTAGGAATGCCCTCAAATGAGGACAAATGAGGTTAGGAATGTGGATAGCAAGGATAATGCGTTGCAGGTGAATCTGTGAAAGTAAGATCACTTTTTCACACTTTCTTCGGAGTGCATTTAGAGTGCATAAAATTCCTTAAAACTTGTTCGTTGCAGTTTTTTTTATGCTGCAACTACGTTTGGACATTAATGGATACCTAATCCCTAAAATCCTTCACGAGATTGCTAGCGGACAACTCGAACCACTCGTACTGAAATTATTATGCATTTTCGATTGCGTAGTTGTCTAAACTTCCAGTAAACATTACATGGATTTAAGACATTCAAGATTTGACAAATGGACCCTGGTCGTTCTTTAACAATTAAACAAAAGAATTACTGAAAACAATTATGCTCCAAACGGAAATCGAAATAGTATGTGTTCTTTAATGTTCTTGCGCCTATTCTTTGTGATTTGTATCAAATATTTACTTTGAACCTTTATGATCCATCTTTCTAATCCATAATAATGATACCTACAATGGTTATGGGGCAGTCCGGTGGTGCAGATGATAGCAGCATCGATCTTCACACGGCAGCATCAGTGCTCGAATCGTATCAGGACCGTTCCTCCCACAGTGAGGATTGACTGATGCAAAGAGAAACTCATCAATTTCCCTGGTTGCATATGGCATCAGAGACCACCAAAATTCATGACACATATTCATTAACAAAATCATACTTCCCAAGCTATAATAGCATGCTCTACAATTTAATCGCATTGTGTCCCTCTCTGTCTACCCCTGGGGTAAACATAGACATAGACCATTCCCAAACAAATGTACCATCTGGTATGCATCTTACCATGTACTCCTATTGTATACCACGAGCAATGCAAATATGCATTAACTTACCACCGTTTCAACACCAACATCATCAACTCATTGTGCCAAATGCTAAATTGAAATTCACATCCAGACGAAGTGCAGCAACGAATGACTGTCAGAGAACCGGGTAATAAATGGTAACCGGGTGCGTGCATCCGGACACCGAGTGCAACAGCGTGTCTGTGCTACATTCTCGCATTCTGCCCGGCGTGCTACGGAAGAAAATTATACTGCAAGAAGGTGATAAGATGTGGTGCAACTAAAAAAAAAATAATACAGGGCATAAAAGCGTACAGAAATATCGTTTGCCCTCGAGGCAGCAGTGTGTCTGACAGGTAGCCTGACCCTGTTGTGGAACGTCAGACACGCGAAGGTCGTTTACACACCGCCCCTCCCACTTGCAGCTTCCAATCCTTGAACCACTTTTGAGCCATCTCTTCCTTCTTGCCAACTGGAGATTTGAGCTGCGCAGCATGAATTGGTCGTTGGGAAGCCAGGCGTCGAGTGCGAAAGAACTTGTGGTATTTACAGTAGGAGATATGCTTTGTGCAAGGTTTTGCTTTGAAGTAATATCTTACGGATCGAAATGATACTTGTTGTTCTTTTAAATGTTTAAGGAATCGTTTAATTTACTTCCTTAGTTAAGCTGCTTAACAGTCTTAAGCTAAGGTTAGGTTAGGTTAGTGTCGTTGCTTTTACAAAACGTTTCAGTCTCAATGTGTTCCTTGAATGATGGATGACGATATGACAGGATTTTCCTAAGTTGTGAATTATAAAAAAGTCCTGAGAATATGAGATACTATCCGATCGGACTGTTCAGTTGAACGCTTGGGTCGGAAATGATCTATAACCAGTACACTGTCATTTAGAATATACCCTTACCGAAAACCTTATGATTTACATATTACTAAAGTGACCCACATTTATAAAGATTGTTTTCTCCTTGATCAGCAGTGTGGCATTTAATGTCCCTACATTAAATTTAGCTTGCATAAACACTTAAACTTTGTGCGGATAGTACTTAATCGCTTAAATATTCAATCTACGCCCTCTTCCCTCCTATTCTGGGCCCCTAAAGCTAATCTGGATGTTGTAAAGTAATGAAACAACGTGGTAAAATACAATAATTACCCCACAACTATATACCGAACGTCACTGTACCGCCAAAGCACAGTCACCGAGGGCCAACCGTGGGCGTTTGGCGCAACTTCGAAAGTACCACCCGGCCGGCACTCTGAAAGCATGATTCAAAGTTCAATTTTATAGCTCACGTCATTGCCGAGGGCACCTTCGCCTCATCATCCGGCACTTAACTATTTATATCCGACGCCTCCAAGCGATCGGAGACCCCCACTACGAAAGAAAGCAAGCCTGTCCTCAGCACAGTCCGTCCGGTAGAAAAACCCCCGGGGTATTCCAACGGGCTTCACAAATTCACATGCAAACCGGTGTAATTAGTGCTGCAGAAACTCTGGCCGGTGAAAAGATACGGCACGGATAGAGAGAGAGAGAGAGGAGTAAGTTTGGATGCCCAA
>KZ061728.1:238381-384797 GCA_002091835.1 Anopheles maculatus | reverse complement strand
CCTCGAAACACCTTCCGAGTGCTAGGGATAAGAATTCTATGGAAACATTGGTTTCTGAAGAACTTTGGGCGAACACAAAATGAGAGTTTATAGCCTATGCGGTGAGCGAATCCTTTGGAAACCGCGGTCATTTTGCTATTTAATCTATTTGGATTGAGCAGAAATGCTTCGCCATTTGGTTGACCAAAAATGTTTCACCTGGCTACCAGCGACCAGCGTACCAGCAACAACGTGTCCGTGCCATCATAATGACACAAAAAAGGTATGCATTTGAACCAGTGTGTCTGATCTCGGATGGATTCTTGCATTCCGTGGATGACTTTTCTCGAAACGACGACTCTTACACACCATTCACCTGGCTAGAATCGCGTTGGAAGCGACTGGAAGACATACCGAACGATTTACGAAACCGATATACGTACGCTTGACCGAACCGTAAGCCTTGTCCAGCCGTATAATGGGTCTTGGAATCATTTTTGGTCATTTTCGGTGGTGACCGTTCCGTTTACGGTGGATAATGTGTGTGACACGCAGCGACGATGCCCTTCAGCGATGGGATTCTATTGCAAATATTCAACGGATGCCCGAAAGTCGACGGAAACCAAGAGAAAATAAAACAAAGTACCACTCGTTACGGCAGCGGTAGAGGTTTATATCCGGACAGTGCAAAGCGTTGAGGTTTTTGGGCAAACCGAGCAGCAAACGGGTGCGGTGGGTCCAAAGTTTTTCCTAGTCACAATATCGCTCCATGGTTGGAACGGTAATTTGTTGGACAAGCGGAACACGGAAAGATGGTACTCGAACTCTTGGTGGCGTTGTTGGGAGGGCTAAAGCTAAAGCGATAGTAAAGTGTTTTATTTTCCCCATAGATGTCCATTTGCGAGCGACCGAGGTAAACAGAATGCCTACAACTTGTTTATTGCCGTTCACTGTAATTATACACAAAAAGAATTTCCTGCACAGAAACTAGAGTATGGTGAGCAAAACGAAAGGAACAGAAATCCAAAACAAACATGCCAGACCAACATTATCCACTGATGAAGGAAAAAAAAAACATAAAAAAGCAGTTCCTGTTGGGGTATAGTTCTGGGCGGTAATTGGTGACTTTGTTAGTTTAGTTACAACACCTCCAATGCATTTAAGAGTTATTATTTTTCATTGGACGGATATGCTTTTTTGCATCATATCCGTCCTGCTGCAATCGGATGTTTATTTTTACTACATGAAAGACATGAAAAGAATAACTTAAAGATGTACATAAAATTAAATCAAGAAAAAGGCATATCTTAAGATAAACATCCGGTACGACCTGTTGGTACTACTATCTGTTATAAATATTAAGAGAAATATTTTTTAACAGACAACAACATTTGTGAATGGTCTGTTCCGTGTTCTTTCCTAGATCGTACAAACTTTTATCATTTCGTGTGGATATAAAATATAAAACAGATCAGTTATTAATTAAATTAATCCTCAAACGAATATTTTCCAGTTGATCGCCACCTCAGTATCTACCGGCATTCAGACACAACTGAAAAGGTAGAACGTTCGTGTACGACCCCAAAAGTATAACCATTTCCTTTTTTATCCAAAACAGTGCTAAAAGCCTCTCCGTTGCACTTTCCGCTCAGTTTTGCTTTGTGTTGTGCTGTATCCAGTGTGTACATCGGTGAAACCGGCAGTCTACAATTTTACCGAAAACAAATAAAACGAAAATCTTCATAATTTATTTGCTATTTAGATTTATACTTATGCTTAATGGGGTATTCGGCGCGGGTCAACAACGAACCCGGATTGTTTCGGCGAACCGGATGGTCCGATGCATAGGAAATACGAACGGAACGGTTGCTGGTGCACATGGTTCAGAAAGAAAAGGATTGAAAAGCCGCGGTCATTTGTATCGGGGACGGGAAGAACAGCAGGTCTCGGCCGAAGGTAAGAACTCTCCATTATTCCGAGGTTGTCCTCTGGAAATAATTTTAATCTTTTGCCTACATGTGTGCCACGAACGGAACGGTTGCTGGTGCACATGGTTCAGAAAGAAAAGGATTGAAAAGCCGCGGTCATTTGTATCGGGGACGGGAAGAACAGCAGGTCTCGGCCGAAGGTAAGAACTCTCCATTATTCCGAGGTTGTCCTCTGGAAATAATTTTAATCTTTTGCCTACATGTGTGCCCGGATGTGCGACCGGAATCCTGGAGATGCCGGACAGCGCAAACCGGGCCGTATCGGGTAGGTGGTGTGTGCCCATTACGGGGCCAAGTATATTTGTAGTATTTCGCCGGCCCGGTAATGTAAACGAGCATCGGTATTTAGATGAATTGGCATTGTAGCGGTTTCTGCGGATCTGTCCTGTTGGTGTATTGCGCTGCAAAAGCGAGGCCTCTCCTTTGTCGTCGTTGTCGTCGGGGTCGATGTAGGGATGTTTGTAAATTGTTCTCTCACCTACCTATTGAGCCTTGGACGCCGGTGAAGCGAAGAAGGATGCTCGACTCGGATGTATGTAATTTTAGTTTTTTTTTTCACCCCGGCAACTCTTTCACTGGCTGGTGGTGTTTTACTCATAAATTACACGAAATGTTTCTAGGGACTTAAGCTCATTTCCTACCATTATTTGGTGCACCCTTTCTGGTAGCATGTAACAAGCCACAGTGGGGTGAAACTGTGGTGCAAGGTTTACAGGATGCTACAAGCAAATCATCAAAACTCAATCGAATTATCCCTTCTATTGGGAGCGTGAGCTTGGCTGGGTAAGACTTTGCTGCGACAGTATCATATGCCCGAATGGGAAATTATCCTTTATGCTCGTAAAAAAAGGTGCGTGCAAAAACAATACGGTGTATGAATATGTAATTAAATCTTTCCATCGCGTTCAGGTCCACAAGATGCAGATGAGGTAAATTACCTTTGTGGAAGGTAGATGCACGCGGAGAGTAAAGCACCATTTGGCGTTGCATGTGTGGCCAGAAATGTATTCGTTAAATTTACGGTTATCATTTGCCCTGGTGGCAACGGGTGTTGTGAGAAGAAGTTATTACGGAACTTTGTGAAATTAAGGCAACAGAAATATTGTAACGCGAGCTAATACAGATATTTGGTTGAATAGTTTTTTTGGTTGCTATTTATAGCTAAGTATAGCAGATGTAAGTGTTCAAAATCTGGGTACAAATTGTTATAAACGTCATTTCATCTCGTTGAACCTATTAAACTTCTAATCAGACTGTCGTTCATTATGATCACACGAACTGCAGTTAGCGAGCGCTAAAGTCCATTATAGCACAATTTGATGGACCCGCAGTCTAATGCCTGTGCTTACGGAGAAGATTAGCTCACGAGCATAGAGAAAGTGACTAGTAAATCTTAAAACTAACCATATTGACAACGGTTACAAGGACTCCTAAATATATGTGTTGTGCGCCGTGTATATTACCGGGGCTTGTCATATTAATACGCGTACATCCAGTCCGTGGGTACGTGGCTAAGTGCCTGGGACTGAATATCCCATCTGTTACGATGTTATGGTTACGGTGCGCTCGTTTTGGCCGGACGGACGAAAGTTCCCGCTCCACGCAAAACAACATCCTCGCCAAGTTTACAGGGGCAAGTTTATGCCGATGAGTGCGTACCGTGTAGCTGATCACACAAAAATGATGCGTCCTCGGGTTCGTCCTGGGTGCCGTTTGCAAATGGCTTGCACCGTGGTGGCAAGCGTAAAAGTGGTTCCTCGGGTCGGCGTCAGTTTATGTGCTGCTATGTTTATGCGCCAATTGGGCCACCGTTGTGTGTGTGTGTGTTACGGGAGGGAGTTATTTGTCCAACCCCGTAACATCGCACCAATTAGGAAGGGGACCGTGATGAACTTCGGTACATGGGTATCCAGCCGCCCGGCGTCAGTGTCGTCATCGTTTCGACCAGTCACGAATGACAGGACATTCGCGCATAGTTTCGCTCGCCGGCTGCTTTACGCGCCCTGACGAGTGCTGGTGTGAGCTTAGGGCCGTGTCGACCTCAAGTATTACGACCCCGTAACGACCCTAACGGACGGCCGTCCGTTTTGAGAGTGTTGGGGGAAATTTATATGCATACTAACCAAGTAGTAAACCTGTGACGTTTTTTGAGTAGTATTTTATAGCGCTTTCCATCCATATAGTTGCATGGTAATTAGCAAATAGCACAAGTATAACAATTAAAACTGAATCAGCAGAAACAAGAAAAGCACACCAGCAATGGTCTCGTTTGGTGAAAAAAAAAAACTGTACCGCCAAACAACGGAAAACCATTTACGTTTAACTGAATCACATACAAAACGATGTCGAAGGTACACCAATTACCGATAGCTTCTCCGGTGTACCTTATTTGTTTGGTTTGTCTTTAGATTACACATGACATTAATTGGTACTATATTCCTACGCCGTTGAGAAGCACTTGCTCGTACGGTGGGAGGAATCTCTTGCAAAGCAGGAAGCGAAAACTAAGCGAATCCTCAATTGTTAAAACAAAGATGGAACGAAAGAACCGAAGCCGAGAAACCAGCCAATATATAAGAGTGTGTTGGTATCTCTGTATGTGTGGGCATGTGTTTTTTTGTTGTTGTGTTGCCTGCATTTTGTTTCTATAAATCTATCAAGTCAAGTAGCTATTTTCACAAATTACGTTAGGATTTCTGTAATTAACTTTGCATTTTATCGCTGCGCAATGTATGTGTGTGTGTGTGTGTGTGGGTGTGCGGTGTGGCGTTGCTGTAGATGTGAAGGACTTTTCTGGTTCATTTGACTGTCGCCCGACATCTGCCCATTTGCCCAGTTCGCCCAGTTACCAATCACGACCGGGTCACTAATCGCGCCCCGTGTACGTTAATGTGGCGGTGTGCAATAATGGGCGCGAAAGATGCGCTTCTGGCGATGGTACCACCGCCACGGTCACACACTGTTTGGCTTTTGGCTCATTGCTATACGCTGGTGGATATATTCGTTGTTTTTTTTGTACAGTTTTGTTTCTGTGTAGCGCCGTCCCGTGCACAATGCGACACGGATTAGCTCGGTGAGTCTTTATGCTTCTTGTTTCTAGGCACCTGAAAAATCGACGAACGTGGGACTTGCGAAAGCAGGGACTAACATCCAGCGTAACCATTCACAATGAATCTTTTACCGATTTGTTCTTACTGTTTCACCGATCGTCCAGCGGACCGTTACGCTTAATACTGGGCCCGTTTCGGGGTCGGCCGCAGCCGTGGAATATCCTCACACGGTTAAGTGATCTTGATGTCCGATTCATGAATTAGTTCCTCCCCATTTCTATTTGCTAGCTTCTATTGGTGTGCCGCAATGCCAAAAAAGGCAAAAGGGTCCGTCCACCATCTCATTTGCTTTACACATGCTTTATCCAGCGCAGCTTTTGGGGGATAATTGCTGACTTATCTCGTTGACATTCAGGAAGAATGTCCAGAAGAAAGCACCCGCACCGGTGTGGTGAGCGTACGAATCTTTGCATCTTTGTGCCATGGTTTCTTTCATCTGCAGCTTTGCTTGCATACCGGAGGCTCGGTCCGGTTTGTGACCGCAGGATACTGTTGGCATTTAAGAAGCATCGTAACCAGACGACAGTAGTGTCATTCAAGGTGAAGTTTACCTCACAAAATGGTGAAAGCCCGCCGAGGACAAGAGCTAAATCTGTGACATGACATGCGTCTTGTGTTAGTGTACGGTTTGTTGACCGTTTTCCCTATGAAGCAAGCCCACCGATGGGCACTGATGCAAATAGATGTTTGCTATAAACCATCCCGGCCCGTACGGTCGGCTTATCTACACACTCGTAAAGTACTGTGCAAGGATATAAAAATATTTAATTATTTACACTAAAAGTGTAGACGTTCGTGTGATGTGTGCCACATGGAAGGGAACGTACATGTGGGAATGTGTGTGTGTGCTAGGGAGATATCCACATTTTGTAAGAATTTACATGACCCGTAGTCATCGTCAGACGCTGGGCTCAGAATGTCCGACTAAATTTGTGACACCAGTTGTGTGTTTTGTTGGTTGAGTGAATGCCCATCCCACCCATACGGAGCCGTTATCTGCAGCCGATGTTGACGGAGGTTGGTTGGTTGATGGTCCTGGTTGCTTCATGTCAGCATGTCCTAGTTCCCGTTCCGTTCTCGAACCACGGCCATCGTCATCGTCAACTGCTCACCCGGGCGTTGGTCACATAAAGTTATCAGTTTTATCGTCATTACACTTCTATTCTTTCTCCCCGTACATAATTATTCCGAAGGCGCCGCTAGCCACCGCCATCGCGCTTGCTTATGTAAACATTTGTCAAACGAAACATGTGCCGAGAAGCCGAGGACGGTCGGATGAGTAAACTCCCCGTGTGGTGGTCCGTTTTTCTTACGCCGTACGAGCGTGCGTGGCTGTATGTGTTGCGATTGTCGATGTCTGTACGGCTTCAGTGACGGAAGGTGGTGTCATTTTCGCATCCCAACTGTGGCTTAATTGCACCCTATTTCGGGTGAGACATCTCCGGCCGGCTATTCATCCTTTCCGCAGGCATCATTTTCAGGACAAAATATGCATTTACAAGGGTGATATCATATTTCTCCGAATAATATCACACCCAAAAAAGGGGTATCATTTTATTGCCCCGACTGGATGTTAAGACGCTTGACAAGGTGGAGAAGCTTCCTAGATGGTTTTCAGGGGGTTGTTGTAGTACGAGATGAGATTTTATTTACATTTTTATACCGAGTTTAGAGCATCGATTCGTGTTTCGCTGCCAGCAACAACGGACCTAATTGATGGTGAATTAATTTCGTAAATGCTTAGCAGAGGCAGCATCGATAGAATTGTTTGGCGTTCTACCGGAAGAGCTATTTCTATTTTAAGAGCGATTTCTATAAATTCACCTATCTCAAGACTAGCGACAACTAGCGGAACACATTAGCAATCCGGGTGGTAGATTCGCCAACCAACCAACCTCTCCCACTTACACAACTTTCTCTTTCAAACACATTCTGGAAAAGCGTTGCGTTTTGGCTGTGGTCATTCCGCTTCTATCCGATCATTTACCAAAACGGTAGGAAAATCGCGCCGAAAGAAACTGCTAAATATTTAACTATTTCGATATTTCCCAGCGGGTCATAAATTAGATCAAAATGCGTCCGGTTCAGTCTGGGAGGGGCATGGAAGGCATGCGAAGGGACAGAACATAATCGGGGCAAGTATGGAGCACAACAATTACAACGAAAAACTATACTCACCGATTGGCGAACGATTTGCCGCAGCTAGTACAGATAGCCCTTCGGGATGGTCCTGCTGCTTCAGTGGCCCCGCTCGGGTTTCCTTCACACTCGTCAACCTCCGTACTGTTGCGTTTCCGCCGGTGTTGTTGGTGAATGTTATCAATGTGATTTTTGAGATTGGCCTTGCGCGTGAATGCCATCGGACAGTGGGCACACGGAAACAAACGCTCGTCGGTGTGCTGGCGCAGATGGCAGCGAAGGGACGCCTTGGAGAATGCTTTCCCACACAGCGGGCAGGTGATTTTGGGACAGCGGCCCTTCCCCGGTGCAGACGACCCCGATGGGGATGACTTTGCTTTGTCATCCAACTTTGATGAGTGCAAAATTTCGTGAAACAGAAATTCGGCTTGCGACGAGGTCCTGTGGTTGGGGTTGGGAAGGGGTCGTTGTTGTGTTACAGATATAAAAAATGAACGGCCGACGAGCAAGGGCGGGGGAAAAGGGACAAAATAAATGAAATGAGAAAATTTTAATGAAGGTTGAAAAAGCGTCATTTACTCGCCCCATTCGAACCACCGCCACCACCAGCAGCAGTAGCAGTCATGTTTTTCGAACGGTGGCTCTGTCTCTAGCCCCATTGAATTGTCCGACCGACTTGGTCAGTGTCGTGCGTGTGAATGTTTTAAGTTTCCTCGTTCCCTGCCGACCGATGCGTACACACAAACAAACGCACACCGAGACTGGAATGGAAATGTTCGCACACTAAAACGCACCAGCAATCAAAGGTGTGGGGATGCGAAAAGAGTCCGGCAGGGGGACAGGGGGATGGAAAATGGAAAATTAGCAAGGACAGCAACAAATAAGCAAACAGGTAAACACACTCCGGATACTCATCCGGCTCATTTGGCTCACGCCAAAAAGGACAATCACCGGGAGGCGGTTCACGCGGGCATACTCGGCGGCAGAGGGAAAAGGATCCAAAGCTGAAAAGGAAAAGAACACCAGGCAGAACACTAAGCCATAATCGGGAAGCTGCGGGCAGAGGCCTTTCCCTTGAAAGCTGCGTGCAGCTTCCTAAATACATTTTCCACCCGGTATGAGCACTTGCAAATTTTCCTCTCCGATCGTATGGCAGCCGGTGGTCGGTGGGCTTAACGATGATCCGGGACGAGCTGACTGTGGAAGCGGTGGTTCGAAGTGGGTTCGAATTTTCGGTAGGTTTTTCACACCAATCTCACAGCATCGTCCTGTGGGCGAGGGTTTTGAGCGAGCAGTAACAAATACCTGAATGGGCATATTTTACACTGCCAGCAAACGACCGAACCGTCCTCTCCGATGGTGCCAACAATTTCATCAACGTAAACAGTATTATTTTCGGACGCATTATTAGCCATGGCGAAAAAGATTTCTGCTGACGCTTGCGGGCTCCGTGCGGCAACAATATTATCGCAATCCGAATTTGATACCACTGTCGATGGCGGTGCGCCCGGTTGGTGGTGGTGGCGGCGTTGGGCCGTTGCAGACCCGGACGCGTGTGCCGAAGTGAACGATTCCAATTTAATCCGGTAGGTCGGTTTGGTCGCGGACTCGGGGTCGGTACACGGTTGTGCACGGTTGGCGGGTGAATAATTTGCCATCATATCAACTGTTTGTACAGCGGTCGCCAGTTCTGACGTGAGTTGATGAGATTTTTGTTTTGTTTCATCGAACAGAGGCATGAAAAGAAAAAAAGTGACAAATGGGAATGGTATTAGCGGGATGTGCGATTTGCTCAGTGAAGGTAGAAGCTGATCTATATTTTAGTATGGATCAAAGGTGAAGGACTGATTGAACAGCTTGAAGAGAGTTTTTAATCTTAGTTTTATATATTCTCCGATTCGCTTTTAATTGCTAAGCTGGGGCAATTGTAAAATCCTTGAGGTATTCATTTATGACTAATAAATATAATACAATATGGGGTTGTAATTAAGGCAACAATATCATCAAATCACTTTGCAAAGTTACAAATAATATAATTATTAAATTAACAGAACCACAACAGTAATCTCTAGTAAGTAAATTTTGTTAAACATATTCGGTAATACCCAATTCAAAAACACTTTATAATTTAAATTTCGACAGCTGATGATAATTCAAGTCAGAATGGCAGCAATTAAACACCATAAGGAGCAAACAAATAGTTTCATCATGGTTTTAGAGCCAAATATGAAGAATTATATTGCAAAAGAAAGCTAAAGTATCATTTAAGACTATATTAAGTATATCCTTTGTACTTCAGAGATTATCTAAGACTAACAAGGTGTTTCTTGTAAAATAACAACATTTAGATCCGTATAATTTAAATGAAAATAAAAACCCCTCCACATTGTGAAGAGCTCTGCAATCTTAACCGTTGACCCACAGCTCGTTTCGTGTTGTTCCAAACTTTTGACAGTACAATTATTTAGCTGCCCATCACTGCTCTTTACTAGCGGCCAGATGCAACGGATTAGTCATCCAAAACGTGTATATTCAAAACGGAAACGGGTTAGCATCAGGACACACCAAGATAGAGAGAGATAGAGAGAGAGAGCGAGTGGCCAGATTTAAAAGGGAAAAGTTGTTCTTTTCTCCGTACTCGTCCTAAAAACCCATTCTTCCCGTGGCAAAGCTGATTTCCATTTCGGCTTGAAAACGTATCCGAAGCGCGCCGGCCAAATAAAAACTGGTGAAATATGTACCAACCAACCTTTTCGGGGCTCATCAGCTGGGCCCGGCTGCATGGTCCCGTCCGCATCATCCGTGGACGATTCGGGTTCGGCATCCGATTCCCGGTCCGTCGACGTCTCTAGGAACGGTGCCACCGTGGAAGAATACAGATGTGTCTCCTTGCCTAGTTTACGATCATTCATATTTACTTTTATTGAATCATTTGAGATAATTGAATTTGTGCCCGAAAGATGCGGCCGGTTTGCTGATGATGGTGAAGTTTCCGCCTGTGGGACTATTGCCGGGAGTGCACCAGCGAGCTGATGTGTCGTCGTCGTTGTCGTCGCCGGCGTCGACGTGGATGTGGACGGTGCCGGAATCGTGAGCACTTCCGGCGTTGAGTATGGCACGAAGAGCGTTGAGGACGTTGACGGTGTCTCTGGCACAGTGGAGGAATTGAAAAATGTACAATTTTTGTCACGTACGTGTCTACCGAGTTCTTGCGCTAGGACGAAACATTCGCCACATTGAGGACAGCTGGAAGAACAGGAAAAATTAATAGATGAGTGAATGTTTTGGAACCGGCATGGAGGAGGTGAGAAAAAATCGTGCTCTGAGCGGTTTGAAGGAATAGGTTAGGCAATGAGCCGAGAAATTGGTCGTACCATAGAAGCAGTTGAATTATTAGAGAGCAGTGAAACATGAAAGACATTTTTTTAGGAAATCTTACAATGAATTCGAAATAATTGAACATTCGTGGTTGCTTCTATCTATCAACTCAAACACAAGTGATCAATCGTCTTCCAATTACGAAAACCTATCGTTTCGCATTCCTCTTCTGACGTGAGTTGATGAGATTTTTGTTTTGTTTCATCGAACAGAGGCATGAAAAGAAAAAAAAGTGACAAATGGAAATGGTATTAGCGGGGTGTGCGATTTGCTCAGTGAAGGTAGAAAGTTTACCTGTACTTCACTTCCGGATGGCTGCTTGCCATGTGTTGCTTTAGCTCGAGTATATCCCGTAATTTTTCCTTACAAATCGAGCATGTCTTTGGAATCAAGTTTGACTTTCGATTTTTTCTTGCCGACATAATTTTGTGCTTCGAGGTGCGACGATGCTGCATGGATTCGTGTGCCGTTTCGAACGAGCATTCGCAAATTGAGCAGTAATAGTTTGCCAATCTGTGTAATTTCTGACCATGCTGCAGCAGCCGTATCCTGTTCGGGAAGGTGGCACTACACATTCATTTATGACTAATAAATATAATACAATATGGGGTTGTAATTAAGGCAACAATATCATCAAATCACTTTGCAAAGTTACAAATAATATAATTATTAAATTAACAGAACCACAACAGTAATCTCTAGTAAGTAAATTTTGTTAAACATATTCGGTAATACCCAATTCAAAAACACTTTATAATTTAAATTTCGACAGCTGATGATAATTTATGTCAGAATGGCAGCAATTAAACACCATAAGGAGCAAACAAATAATTTCATCATGGTTTTAAAGCCAAATATGAAGAATTATATTGCAAAAGGTGAACTTAGGAAAGCTAAAGTATCATTTAATACTATATTCAGTATATCCTTTGTACTTCAGACATTATCCAAGACTAACAAGGTGCTTCTTGTAACATAACAACATTTAGATCCGTATAATTTAAATGAAAATAAAAACCCCTCCACATTGTGAAGAGCTCTGCAATCTTAACCGTTGACCCACAGCTCGTTTCGTGTTGTTCCAAACTTTTGACAGTACAATTATTTAGCTGCCCATCACTGCTCTTTACTAGCGGCCAGATGCAACGGATTAGTCATCCAAAACGTGTATATTCAAAACGGAAACGGGTTAGCATCAGGACACACCAAGATAGAGAGAGATAGAGAGAGAGAGCGAGTGGCCAGATTTAAAAGGGAAAAGTTGTTCTTTTCTCCGTACTCGTCCTAAAAACCCATTCTTCCCGTGGCAAAGCTGATTTCCATTTCGGCTTGAAAACGTATCCGAAGCGCGCCGGCCAAATAAAAACTGGTGAAATATGTACCAACCAACCTTTTCGGGGCTCATCAGCTGGGCCCGGCTGCATGGTCCCGTCCGCATCATCCGTGGACGATTCGGGTTCGGCATCCGATTCCCGGTCCGTCGACGTCTCTAGGAACGGTGCCACCGTGGAAGAATACAGATGTGTCTCCTTGCCTAGTTTACGATCATTCATATTTACTTTTATTGAATCATTTGAGATAATTGAATTTGTGCCCGAAAGATGCGGCCGGTTTGCTGATGATGGTGAAGTTTCCGCCTGTGGGACTATTGCCGGGAGTGCACCAGCGAGCTGATGTGTCGTCGTCGTTGTCGTCGCCGGCGTCGACGTGGATGTGGACGGTGCCGGAATCGTGAGCACTTCCGGCGTTGAGTATGGCACGAAGAGCGTTGAGGACGTTGACGGTGTCTCTGGCACAGTGGAGGAATTGAAAAATGTACAATTTTTGTCACGTACGTGTCTACCGAGTTCTTGCGCTAGGACGAAACATTCGCCACATTGAGGACAGCTGGAAGAACAGGAAAAATTAATAGATGAGTGAATGTTTTGGAACCGGCATGGAGGAGGTGAGAAAAAATCGTGCTCTGAGCGGTTTGAAGGAGTAGGTTAGGAAATGAGCCGAGAAATTGGTCGTACCGTACAAGCAGTTGAATTATTAGAGAGCAGTGAAACATGAAAGTCATTTTTTTAGGAAATCTTACAATGAATTCGAAATAATTGAACATTTGAGGTTGCTTCTATCTATCAACTCAAACACAAGTGCTCAATCGTCTTCCAATTACGAAAACCTATCGTTTCGCATTCCTTACCTGTACTTCACTTCCGGATGGCTGCTTGCCATGTGTTGCTTTAGCTCGAGTATATCCCGTAATTTTTCCTTACAAATCGAGCATGTCTTTGGAATCAAGTTTGACTTTCGATTTTTTCTTGCCGACATAATTTTGTGCTTCGAGGTGCGACGATGCTGCATGGATTCGTGTGCCGTTTCGAACGAGCATTCGCAAATTGAGCAGTAATAGTTTGCCAATCTGTGTAATTTCTGACCATGCTGCAGCAGCCGTATCCTGTTCGGGAAGGTGGCACTACACAGCCCACAGGCAAAGGTGTTCTGCACCTTAGCTCGCACCTCTTCGATCGTTTCTTCGCTAACCGCCATACAGTGACGCTGGTGGTGACGGAGTTCGGCATTATATCGAAACTCTTGCTCGCAGGAATGGCACCGAATGCGTGTGATCTTGCGGATGATGATCGGTACTGAGCGATTGATGACGGCAATCACTTCACGGTGATTCGCACCGAGCAGGTGTTCGGTCATTTGAAAGTTTCCCTCACATTCAAACTTGCAGAAACTGCACCAAAACTTGCCACTCGATGCAACGCGCATCTCGTGCTCCGGCGAACGCCAGTGATCCATAAAGTAGGCCTCATTATTTGCGTAAAACTTGCACGGTTGACACTGGAACGGAGACTGTAGTACGATGCGGTGCATGTTTTTCAGCACAACGTCAAAGCACTGCTCCGGGTGATTTAACATCCGGCGGTAATGGTAACGGGATATCAAGTGTTTCCCGAGCAGATGCGTCGGAAGACGCGTCTGACAGACGACGCACTTGGTGTAGTAGCATTTGCGTTTGCGTTTCACCTTTACCAGCGACTCCGTTAATTGACTCGAGCTGGTCACTTCCTCAGTCGCCTGTTTAACGGCACTCGTGCGTTCGGCGCACGGCTGGTCCCGTAACTGCTTCGATAGTTCATTAGCGTAGAGCGGCGGTTTGATGGCACGTTCCAGCTCGAATTCCTCCTGGGCCCGTTTAAGGTGCAGATTTGATTTAAGATGTCGCTCGTACACAAACCTAGAGGCTAACCGACGGTTGCAAATACTGCACCAGTAATTGTCCTCGTAGCTTTTCACCGGTTCGTGGCTTGGTTTGTACTCGAGGCGCGTAATCTTGGACCCGGGAACCCACTTACCCTTGGTGTGACCGGGCGGTGGCGAGAAGCTCTTCAAACTATCGTCTTCCTCCTCGTGTTCGATGGATTTGTCCAGCGGTGACTCCGGTGGCCAGTGGCGCCAGTGAGACGTACTGCGCAGAACGTTCGGTGATGGACGATTTTCCGGTTTCCACTTTCCACCGGTATGGGTGCGTGGCGGTGCATTATAGTCGTCTTCGTCCTCGCTGTCGTCGTCCGACGGGTCTGGAGATTCCTGATGGAATATCGGATACAGTTCCACCTTTTTGTGGCCACTGATATCGCTGACAGCTTTCATAAGCTTATCGGACTCGTTCGGTGTCGCCAGCCAGTCGTCCGGTAGCTGATGGTGTTGCTGCTGTTGCTGCTGATGCTGCTGTTGCTGATCTGATTCGAGCGGCGTGACGAGGGATGTGGTAAATTTGCGGGTCTTCGGTCTAGACTGCAGCAGCGCTATCTTTGTTGCAGGACTGCAGCCACCACCGATCACCCCGGCACTGCCGGTACTGACACCCGGTTGGGTGGTTGTTGTCTTCTGCTTGCTGCTGCTCTGAAGCTCAAGCGACGAAAAGAACAGATCCGCTCCCAACTCGTACTCGTAATTCACCTCGTTCTTGTAGTCGGCTGCCTTCGAACCATCGGACCGGTGATGCTCCGGGTCAGTATGGAAATGATGGTGATGATGATGATGATGATGATGATGATGAGGCTCCAGCTCGTAGTTATGATAGTCATAGCCCGGTACTTTCTTATGGTGCTCCGGTTCCTTGATTGTTTCGGTAAAGTCGAACGTCCCATAGGGCGCCGGTTCCGTCGTTGATGTCGTTTCGACGCGCAGTGCTACGGTTGCCTGATCGGCATTGCCAATCGCTTCAGCACTGACTTCACCGGTGCCACCTGAAGATTTGGACGGCTGTGCGCAATTTACCTTACGGTGCTTGATGTAATTTTCAATTCCCTCCACGGTACTGCCACACTTAATGCAGAGATGAGTGTCATCCAGCTCGGTGTCCTCTTCGTTGAGCATTATGTCGCAGTGTGGCTTAGTGAGGATGCGTTCACGTTGTAACAACTGGGCGGTTATGAGTGCGTGCGTGAAGTTTGCGGTCGCGCCTTTGACACAGCACCGTTACAAACCACGACCTGCGAAAACAGGAAGTAAATCAAACTTTAGACATAAGCGAACATTTAAGAAGCGGCCCCAAGCGCCAGAAAGCTTTGTATGGAGCAAGCCCATGCACGGTGACATTCGAACGGTGACGGCAACGACGACGACGATGGCGACCACTACCATCGGTGCAACGGATCGAATCGGGGTACCTTGAGAGTTGCATTATAGGTGAGTCCTACGCCATTTCGCTCGCTTTGCATAGCAAATGGGCGAAGGGAGGTTCATCATGATGAAGAAAGGTGCACGATGTGCATTCGTGGATGGAACGGTTTATAGAACAAGTCCCTCCTGAGGGTCGGAAAGCCCGGGTGAATCATTCTGCACCGAAGCTAATGTATGAGTGGTGTTGGTGTGTATGTGTGTGGCTCCCGAGAAGGTGATAAAGAACTTTCTGATAAATATATCATGTGAAAACATTTATTGTCTCCCATCGTCTCACGGACTGCGCATCGGTCGTTCCCTGCCACCATGAATGTTTTCTTGGGGGAAACATTGGCCAGCTCCATGGTACAAAATGGCTCACACAGTTTGCCGAACAACGTCACTGCATTTAGACAAGTTCGGTTCGTTGTTTTACAGAGATAAAATATCAGTCTCTGTCCGGGTTGAGAAAACATGACGATGATGGTAGAAGATGATAGGATGGAAGTTGAATCGATGGCAACCGAGTGGTTCTCCGAGTGCCCCGTTTATGCAAGCGTAAGGCACGCCGGCGGTAGATTGTTGCAGCGCAGCGCACTATGGGCGAGGAGAATTAAGGGGACTGAGGAACTGCCCTTGCCGGAATACTTATGGGGAAAACGAATCCATTACCCGGCTGAGCTGGCCGGGATCGAAAATTTAGACACGGAAGACAAGGAACGTTCCTCCGGAGGCTTCAACATTCCAGCACTTACTGTAGCGCTAATGCGGCATGCGCTGCACCGGGGGCTGGTTGTGGCAGAACAACAAAAGGACTAACACATTAAAGGATTGCGAAGGGAACTGGCGGGACCGCTGGCGGGGTAAGGTGCGGGATGGCCAGGAGCTGACAAAGAAGCCACTGGTTACACGCTAAAACATTGTTCGCTCAGCAGTAGGAAACGTTCATGTGAGGCGTGTGACCGCTACTGGAAGGGACAGTGCCGTACAAGCGATATCTTTTAACATACTGCCATATCGGTTCCGGACGGGGAGGGGGAGAGAGAGAGAGAGAGGGGTTGTCCATACATTCCTCGGGTTGTCCATGTACGGTGCAAAGAGCAACCACCTTCTAACTGACCACCTGCCGCACCCGGTCGGGCAACTACCGGTCGGAGGAAGCTACGCTGAATGTTATGATCCCTGAGGAGGATGATTATACTGCCATCTAGAGCTTGTTACGGTCATAAAACTGAAATCCTTATTTTGATGAATGGGCAAAGTTGTTGTCTAATTGTTGGAATAAATTCTGTTTGATATATCACATGGTTATTACACAAATTTATGTACACATAGACATGGCCAGCAGGAGCTATAGGCAAAACTTACTATCTTACACCATGTGTGAACAGTGGTGTGCATAATTTTAGCATCAGATTTACATGTTTGCAATCACAAGCAGGATTCTAAGCATCAGGAATGGTAACTTAATTATTATTTTTAATTCAGTAAAGAAGAGGAAATGCATTAGGTAAAGTATGGCGTTAACATAATTTAACAATATTAGCATCGGTGAAATTTTCTCCTCGAATGCCACTGTTATCAACCATATAGTCTATTGAAACATCGGTAGTAACTCTTTTCGGGGGAGCCAGAAACCAGACCATGCTACTTTTGTACGTTTTCATTTCGTTCGGCTGTCTTTGTTTAAGGTCGCATCAGTCGTAACGGACCCGTACGGGGAGGCAGGCGGCGGGACAGAAACTCGAGCGAGCGAGCGAGAAATGGCCATCCCTCATCAGTGAACGACATCATGTATGGAAGTTTTCTTCCACGGGGGCGCAACATTCGGGCCGGTGAAGTCTCTTAGGTCCAGCACGCCAGAGTTTTATGCGTTAGAACGGCCTGAGCGTATGTAACTTTCCAGGAAACCGTTTTGGGTTTTATCGGGGAATAGGCAAGTGTCCATGAAAGATACACTCCTGCAGAAACATTAATAAATATATCTAATTACGCCAAGCAAGGTTGCCGTGTGCTGGTGCGGTAGCGGCATACTCGATCAAACAACTATTCGGACAGTCCATTTCGCCGGTAATGAACGAACATTGTGCGATCGGCATATCGGTTGGCCGGGGATGATCTCCCTTTCGGCTGCTGAGCCGAGAGTGGGAATGTAATTTTGCCATAGAGGTACTATCCATTACGTTGCTTGAGCCACATATCAAAAATTACAAATGATGCAAAAACATGTCCTCGTAGGAGTGCCGAATGGTTTTATGAGTGAAAATTCATCATGCAAATAGTAGCAACCGGGACCATGGTCGCAAAATGGAAGCACACAACACGGGCGTGATAATTTTGCAGTATGTTGTACGAATGGGTCCCGCAGAATGGGTAAAAGATTGCAAAAGATCATAAATTTCATAAGCTGTTAATAACTCATGATTAAGTCGTAGAAGCGGAAGCACGGATGCAGTTCTACACACGGATCTAACTGTGCTTTTTGGAGCAAAGTTTGCGCCAAAACGATCATGCATAATGTTTTACAATTGTGGTTACAGTAATGCGCCGTCTGAGCTGTTGTTAATACAGGAGGCAAGCGCCCGAGGAAAAGGGAAGAAAAATGACTGCTCTTAATGTTCTAGGAGATTGGAACAATTTCGATAATCAGACACTTTGTATGGATAAGCGTACAAAACCAGTTAAATAGACATAAGAAAAATCGTAAGCAGTATTTGAAGTGAATGTTTAGATACTGAATAAAAAGTTAAATCTTTTAAGATGCTTGCTCTGTTAAATTTTTAAAACATAGTATAAATGAGAAGCAAGCAGCGTAAACCTTATAACTTTTTTTAAGATCTTAAGTTTATAAATTTTCTTACTGGAGTGAGAAGAAACTATATACAAGATATGTTTTAACTTCGTTTTACTTTTCATGTTTCATATTTCATAGTTTGCCATAATTTGCCGGGGCGGCCCGCTGGTAGATGCGACAGCGGCGCCGGTCTTCACAAGACAGGACCGGAGTTCAAATCTCATCTGGGCCGTTCCCCCATAGTGAGGACTGACTATCCAACTATGCGGTAACAATAAGTCTAGTAAGCCAGAAATGGCAGGCATGACCTAAGTGGTCGTTAGGCCAACAAAGAAGAAGAAGAAGAATAGTTTGCCATAATTTATTTGACCAAATCAATGATAATGGAAGTAAAATATTGGTTTATTTGTTATATAAAGATACAAAGATTTTAGAACCTATTTGTCATGTTAAATGTTTTGAAAAGTTTCAACTTTATTTTAAACAAATAAAGTGTGGATGTAGCCATCAACTAGTACTACCAATTAGTGAAATTGAAAATGAAAGAAATTTATAAAAAAAAACTGTTTGATAACTATTCATTTCCAACACTTTTGTGCTTCGCTAGTTCATCGGAAGAACGATTTGGCGTGGAACGTTCTGCTAGACACACGGGCATATGCTGGATGCGGGATCTGATTTGCAGGATATTGAAAACAATAAAATTGTCCCTGAGGTCTCTTAAATTTTGTCCCAGGGACTCTTTCCAGCTGAACTGGGTTCCGAAAAACTTTGCCTAACATGCGCTCTGGCTACCCATGTTGGACGATTCTTTGCCATTTTCCGCAAATAGTGTCCAGCTTGAGTTGACAATCTTGTGTGGCTTGTGCGGCGGATGTAGGGTTGTATTATGATGTGGGAGTGTACAGAGTGCAAGGTTAGGTAAAACATTACGGAATGGCACTGGAGAGCTGATAGCATTGTAGGACCAACTTACTTTGACGATACCGGACCTTGCATCAAGGACCCATGGACACGAAGTTTTCATTCGTTCAACCAATAGGAATAGTTACAGCCAAACACGCTACTTACAACCAAAGACTTGTCTTGATAACCACCAATCCCGTTGGTTGTTTGGTGAATCTGGTCGATTCCAGGATACCGGATGGATCTAATTGACCCAAGGGACGAAGTCGTCAGCGTACCAAGCTAGTTTGTGTGCGTTTTTTTCTATCGATACGAGGAAAGTCTATGCATGATAGCGTGAGTAGAGAATCAGCCAGTTCCTGTGAACGTAGCGAGAACATTGATATTCAAAATGTTTTAAAAAAGAACGGAATTAGTTTAGGTTCTAGCTCGCAGATGGTTCAACAGGCACAACATTTGCTGTGATAAATATATTGTTGAGGCGTGGAAGAATGTGTAGTGCCATGGAGATGCGTGTAAGTTGATGGTTCTTTAGTGAGTGATACATTTATTCATGTTTTCTGATCGCAATTCCATAGCAGTTCATTTGACTGTATTTATCCGATCATACTCCCAATACGGTAAATGTATGTCTAACCGTTAGGCGCGAACATATATTAACCAAACATATTTGTCCTTTGAATGTTGTTGTTTATTTTACACATTGATTATTACGATATTCAAATAAACTTGCAAAATTTAAATCAAATATAAGATTAGCCTATCAGCATGATTGGCATACAAAGATAATAGAAACTCTTTCCTGTCACCCTAGATGAGCGCTGTGGATGGAACCTCCTATAAATACAGGAAATAACAATTGCTATTTAAAGTACTCTCATAACTCGCTCTGATTTAATGTTTCGCGCTTCAAATTCCTGCGGTTATTAGCCACAAATACCGCAAGCCGTAACGTGCACACGTAATGCCCGTAGCGCGACGGAATGCGCGATCCCGTGTCGTACGGTGAGAGCTCTAGCGCCGAAAATGACTACGCTCGTACCCAAAAATTACTGACCGAAGCCACCGTGTGGAGGCCTCCGTACAGGAAAGTTCAAGCGATTTTCTCCAACAGCTTCGAACATCAGGGCAGTGTTCACACACGGTGGAGAATATGTGCCAATGGCGCACGATTCACAAGTCGCAAGGATACCCACCGCCATACCTGCCCGATGCTACGCTTCAAGGCCGGAAGGACATGTATGTTTTGTCGTCGTATTAGCGTGTTTAGCTGAAGATAAATGCTTCCTCCTACTCGTTGCGGAATGGTCTCGTGAGCTTTTGAACTGATGCGAACGTGGTCAAAACGGGAGGTTATAGACGATCCACAGTGGCCCCCGTGCATGACGAGACGGTGTGGCAAATGCATATTGCTCTAACGCCGACTACCGGTCTACACACATGTTGAGATTGACTTCAGCAGGCCAAGGTACTCACCATTATGCCATGGACGGCAGTGGACAACCGGTCGCGTACGTAAGGCCCACGTGGTTAGTTCGGAAGATATTTGCGTACACTAGCGAGCTGATTGTTTATGCGTCCGGATACACTTGGCGCATTATTTGTGGTGTGGGCTCTGCCCAAAACAGTACGCGAAGCACGTGAACAAGTGTTAAGTAGAACATTACTGAAAGGATGTACGGGAATTTAAGCAACAAGATGCGTCGGACAAAATATGAACTACAGGCAAGCGTTTTAACACATTTTGATGAGAGAACTATAGCTCATTTGGTGTCAGTGGAGTTCCTTTCTTAATCGCATTTATGTTAACTTGAGTAGAAAAAATATAAATAATGAAGAGTTAACAAGACATTTCCTCCTTGTTGTTCGCCTTATCCCGGGCATACTTGGGTATCAGTTTTATAATAATCATATTTAGATATTATTAGTTTTTAACGCAATATGAATTTTTGTTATGTTTTTTTAAAATAATTTTAAAGTATTAAAAATGTGAACACAAAAACATGGTTTGCTACACATCTTTCCACATACTATCGTTTTCCTATGGACTATGGATATTTTACACTAAAATAACCCAGCATTATATTTTGACCGTTACAATAACGCATAGTGCATGCATCGTTCTAAACTAGCCCAGAGAAGCAATATCAAATCTCTAGAGAAGTGGATACTCTCCGTCGTTTCTAAATGTACTGATGTTCTTCAACATAGTCAACCCTCAAACAGTTCGCAATGTAGCTTCCATGAGTTCGTTCTGGTATGAGCCAACCAATTTACGCCATTTAACGGCAGATTTAAATCAAAACACCGGAGAACTGCCTATTTCCTGTGCGCCCTGTTTGCATCCTTTCGCCTTGTATGTTGCAGGTTTGATGTTTCGTCCATGAGATACCGAACAGCCGGCATTACTAGTCTTCGTGGAATGCATTTGCAAAGAGATACCTGTGTAGCGAACAGGATTTTCGGGGCTTCTGAGCAGAATGTGTACGAAAAGACGGACGGTACTGACAAATTGACGATATAATATCGAGAGTAATGAATAATTTTAAGCTCCCGCGGGATTCATCAATCGTTGCCAACGGTTTCCATGAAGAATGAAACTCGAGTTTTGCAATTGTTCGGAGAATGGTAAAATTATTAAAATGAAGGTGCAGGATGCTTATGTTACAAATTATTGCTTTGATCGTTATTATTTACTTCAAAACTATTTTAAAACCATAAGTTTCCACTGTAAATAAGGGCAAAAAGTTGAGGTACAACAAATTGAATTACAATATTTGAGATCGTTACTGAATTCCTGCATCGAAAATAAAAACAATCAAACAAAAGAAAACAAGTTTTAACTACGACTTGAAAAGTTTGTTGAACTTATGCTAATAGACGATGACGTGCATTAGTCACATTCAAACTCTTGCTAAATACAGAAAATGTAAAAACTCTGCTCTGAGTGGATGCCGCTGTGATGAAACGTTAGTTTTTCAAACCTGCTGTTCAACTTTAGCATGGCAGCCTTCCATCAGCGCAAACTTTCAATCAAACCAAACCGTCGGAACGATCCATTTTGGCTTGCGTGAAAATTCAACATCACTTTTCCATGATCCCGTTACGCTACTTTTTACTGTTCTTCAACTAATGGAGTTTGTTACACCGGGTAGCAAAATCAAATAGAGAAAAAGGCTAAAAAAAAAGTCACAAATTTCGAAAAACCAGTAAGCAGAAAAGGAAAATTTAAGAAAATTCATTTCTTTCGTTCCTTTTCAAAATCCTACTGCCGCCGTCTCTGTGTGTGTGTGTGTATACGTTCACGCAAGTGTTCAAAAGTTTTCCCAACAGTTTTCTTCACGCTACCAACCATTCCATCCCTGCTTGTCAGTGTTTGGCATCTTATCAAATGTCCCTCGCTCTGCCAGGTTCGGTCGTTTTGGCAAAAGCAGTACATAAGCGTCAGTGTATCGCCATCCCCATCGTGCCTTGGCATCGCGGTATCGTCTTGTATCGATGCCCCCGCCACTACTCGGCACCGGCATACCCGGAACTATAGCTGTAGTTGTATCTCGCAACGGTTTACTTTCGGTGTGTGTGTGTGTGTCTGTGCGCTTCCTTGCGTTTAATTTCAGTCGTGCAAAAAGCATGGGGTGCGCCGGAAGCCCTGCGGCACGTCAAAAAAGGCGTCCGTGCCAGCCTTCACAGTGACACGTTTATGTCTAATCGATGTCAGGATGCGCTCCGTCGACTTGACGGCGAACGTCATTACGCACCTTTACGGCAGCATCGTCCCTTTCGCTCTGTTTCTTCCGGTGGCGGATCTATCGCTCCCTGTTCTGCTCTTTCTTCCTATCTACAAACACTTCGGGCTTCACATTTCTCCACGTGGCCTCGCTCTCGTTGACTGGTGCTGGTGCGCAGGAAACGTACATACCTTTGCCAGCTCGGCTGTCTTCGATTCTGTCCGTTGCTCGTCAAAGCGCTGGTATGCGCCGGGCAGGAGCAACAAAAGCCTCACCAACGCTATCGCTTTGGCTGCTATCAGTCCATCGGGTTTGCGAATACCGTAGGACACAAGCGCCAGGACATGCTCACACATACAAACACACCGCACACTAAAACGCTCGCTCGTCCCGTATACAAACACCAGCATCGTATCAATCGCACTCTTTCTAGCGTTGGCCTTCGAAATATGTTTCATTTTTTGTTCACTGCTATTTACTATTTCATTCTAGTCGCCGAGGATGTGAGGCCAGCACGAAACGAAATACGTTTGCGATTTGCTTTCGTTTGTTTGATTTTTCTGTGGCTGTGCTCCGTTCCGCCTTGTGCCCAGCGCTGGATTTGTGTAAATGATTCTTCTCGGGGGAATTTCTCATCAGCCGTATTTTCCGGAGACGATGCGGAAAACTGCTACCAGCGCTACACATTCAAAAGAGGTAATTTATTTTACGAATTTTCGCCCATCATACGTAGCTGAGCACGGTGTACGTTTCAACTGCAAAACAATGTAAATTTACCATTTTAAATTATCTGATAGTAACAGGGATTATCTGTGCGATTGAAAGGGCAATTGCAGTGGAAGATTGTGAAATTGATTTCACTCTTACCAGACCGGTAATCTTTTCCCTATTAGAAAATGATGATTCATTGTGTCCTTCCCTATGTAGCAACTTTAGATTGTGACCTTAAATTTGAAGTTGAAGAATCCTATCCGCTGCAAACAACAGTTCAAACCATGCCAAGCGAAATAAATAAGAAATGATGCTCATTAGATTTCTGTTATCACACGGCAGCGTACATCAGCGCACCGCCACCGCCATTGTCATCTTTCCGCCTTTTTATGACGCTATTCACCGTATGTCATATTTTTAATGGTCCGTGTTACTATCCATCTTGCCATAACTTCGGGTTGAATGTTTGCTGCATGTTTCTGTTTCTCTTATTATTATACTATCTTGAATTTTCCAACCACAGCCTCACACATCCATGTTCTCGTCATTGCTCCCTGTCTTTACCTCTCCCTCTCTTTCGCTCTCTTTGCTATATTCCCCCAAAATGAAACACACATAAAACGCATAACTCACCAAAAGGGAAGAAACAAAAAAAAAACCCCTCCGATAGCGTTGCCTTTTTGATGCGTGTACATTGTACACGTTGGATTTTCGCATAGAAGCTGGGCGTCGTGTTTCGAGGTTGATTCTCGGATTGATCAAGTACGGTTCGTTTTTGACGGGGTCGTAACAGGTCCGTCGAGTTAGACTGGCTCGTGATGACTCGGGGTGAGTAATGTGCAAAACTTTCCACGGTGCGAGATTATGAAGGGATGAAGGGATAGTCTACGCCTGTCAGGACGTAGGGGGTTCATTCGGAAGATTTATGAGGTTGAAGATGGTGGGCTGTACTTTCGATACCCACCACAAGATGACACTAGCGTTATAGTTTGAAAATAAAACAAAAAGGGCTGCGTGGTAGAACATAGCTAAACTATATCTGTAGTCGGTTTCTGCTAGGACACTTTTTATTGAAGGTACAATTGTCGTAAGATAAAGTTCTAACGTTGAAATGTTTAAACGCTTACTTTATCTTGCTTTGAAAATAGTTAATCCTAGATGAACCTCATGTTTTTGTTCCTATAGTTGCTAAAATTAATTACAACGTTTGAAAAGGATTATTAATGCGAATTTAATATGCATGACATATTAGAAAAATGTCTGTAATGAAAAAAAAAACTTCAATATCAAATTATACTAAGAATTAATGCGTTCTTTCACATTCTTTCAAACATTCTTTCATCTATAACAGCGTTGTAGAAAACTACATTTTATCTGCTCTATATCCTAGTCATCCAACTAACATATGGTCTCACTTTATCTCCACTCGCAAATATTAATCTAGCTGTAGCACACATTGAGTAAAAAACAATCCTGTCATTTCGAACTTTGTTTGCCATGTGACGCCTGACGAATGCACGTGCTGCACGAGCTGTGTGTGTGTGTGTGTGTTTTGATAAACACGATGGCAAACATTGTACATTGTGTTGATTGGATGTAACACCCATAGTCGTTCCGTCGCTCATACTACCGTTGGAGGCACCTACCAAAGATGTCACCATCCTGTAATAGGTGTACATCATCGCATACAAACATAAAGGAACGACTTGCAGGATACACATCAGTTTGTAAGACAATCAAGAAAAAGTACATTTGACCGATATAACTCGTGATAAATATTAGACCAGCCTTTGCGCCATGATTACAACCGGGAATAGGATGGATTCGAGCGCGAGAAATTACAGACATTTGCTTGATTGAAAACAACGTTTTCCCCATGGCTCAACGGAACGATTGCCGAATGCTCTACCATCAATCGACAAAGGTGCAAAAAGGCAAGTGACGGAGCAAGGTCCATCAATGGACAACAATGCCGAAACTTGCTTATCGCGTCCGGACATCCAAGTGCCGGTTGGACGTGGGTTTGGCGAACACCAATATTTATGAGGCCAAGCAAATGATGATGAACCGAATGGTGATGCCGAAGCCGAAATCGATTCGTAGCACACTATCCGTAATGAGAAAAAATGTGTGCTAGGAACGAATTGCAAAAGGAGACATTCCAATATTGCGCATCCGAGTGATGGTTTGGGATGTGGTTTCCAGTTTGTTGAAATGCTCTTTTTCGCGGAGCAACCTTCTTCCGGCAACGTAGCCATCAAATCAGGACAAACAAAATTAGGCCGAATAACCGTCCCCGACATCAAGTTTCGTTAGTTCTCCGGCACCGGGTACTATAAATCGGCAAATAGCTAACACTCAGTCACGTTGGAAATTGTGTCTCCATTTTTTCTGGCCTTTTCGCGATTTTTCAACGCACAAAGTATAAACGTAGAAGTGAAACCACAACAACAACAAAAAATGGTACGAAAACTTCGTTCCGATCGCTTCGAAACGATAGAATTGAGTTCCATTTTATTTTGATGGAAAAGCTGATCAAAAATATTGAAACGTGTAGGCTTTCGGGATACAGTGCGGGCTTTTCCAGGGCCGCACTCAATGTCTTTGCCGACACGATTTTGCCATTTCGCGGCGTTCACTGTGTCTATCTTCGTTTCATCTATTTCCATAATCGTAACCGTATATTTCTTGTCGATGTGATACGCTTCTGATTTCATCGACGCTCGAGCACCACCTAAAGGAATCATTGCGGTGAAGCAAAACGCGTCTCGAGCCATCGTTTGCTGGGAAACAAATTGGAAGATTCCATATCTGCTGCCAATCAAGGCGTGAAAATATAGACCGAAACTCGTCAACGGTGTACGAGAAAAGTGGCACGGAAAAAAGCACTATCGAAAGATTGAACCGTAGCCCGAATGCGTTGAATAATGTGTGTTTGCGTGAGAATGAAGGTGGAAAAATTTGATTCACCTCTCGGTATCGATTGGTAGTGTGGTGGACCTACGCGATGTTTGTAAAGTTATCAGAAATCAGAAAAGCGATGAACCAACGTCTCATTATAAATAAGAAAAGTTGTGTTTGATTGAAAAACATTGATTTGCGATTAATGTGAGCGTAAATGCGAGTTAAATATAAAATATGAATTGTTTTTGATATTAAGGATAAAATTGGTTATTTTGTTGTTTCCGTCAAGTGTTCTCGCGAATATGTTTTTCTTTTCTATAAGCAACTGCTTCAATGAAACTCATTCACTCCACTTGCCGAAACTTTTCAAACGCACGTCGAACTTTGAAACACCTAAACTGTGCGGATGAAGCTCCAGCGCAAGGAAGGAACTTGCCAAACAAGCAGCACATTTATGCTCCAATATCGTCGCCGGCAAAGAAATGAGATGCTAGTAAATATAAACAATAACTTAAGATAACCCTCATAAGTCTTGTACGTGTTATTGCCGCTTAGATGCTGCAAAACAAAGCGTTCGTCGAGGCATCCGATCACGATCGAGTTATGTTACGACTATGAGTGTCCATATGCACGAATGTACGTCTCTCTGTTTGTATCCCATGTGTGTGTGTGTGCATGTATGCACACATACAGTGATGGTAACCAACGCTGCTTCTGCTACTGCTCAGCTGCATTGCCGGCCGGATGATGGTGCCGTGGTCGATTGGATGGGAAATATTCCACTGGTTTGAAATGTGACGGGCCAGAAAAACAGGACGACCTTTTGTTGGAGGATGAGCTTGAGAAACGCGCTGGGAAGGAAGGCACAACCCATGAAAGGATTGTACTAGGATGAGAAGAGAAAAAAATCGAAATGAAGAACAGAGTCGACATGATGGAGAAAACGTTTTTCCTTCAATGTCGAATATGGCACCGGCGAGATAGGAACCTTAGAGACAGAGTGATGGAAAATAGATGGAAAATGTGTGCCATATATCCGGTGGGAGGGAGCGCGGTCTGGTGAGCCGGGCGGGGTTAAAAGGGAGGTAGTATCCTTCCTTTCATATTTATGTTACGACTATGTTATCTACGATAACGAGTTCCGTTTGATTGGATGCCGTTACAGTACGATGGGTTCACATTGCAGGAAGCACAGCAACCGGAATCGGGTTGATACGGGTTGCGCACGATGAAGATTTCTGACACCGTGAGTGTTTTTGAATAAGTTGTGCGTGTGAGCACATTCGGTATGGCGGGCTTTCGAGGTATGAAGCCTGCCTAGGACCCAAAAGTGTCCCGGATGTTCCGGGAAAAAACTAAAAGAGGGTCACAAAATATGGCAAAAATAAATTTTCTCAAACTCGGCCTCGGGTGCTGGACCATCTAGACATCTAGCCACGAGCACAACAATTGAAATCATTTCTGGGTGGAAACTTTTTCAGCCTGAACTCATCATGCCATTTGGGTACAAAACGGTTGTTGCTTTTGGTCAGAAGATTAAAACTGCTTAAACTCTAATTTTAAAGCAGAACATCAAATGATTGAAATGTGAACCATTAATATACAAGCAAATACAAATATTCTCAACAGTACAAAACATTTATAAACTTGTAAATATTTTCCAAACATTCCTTTATTTTTTAAGGTATGTCATTGTGGAAAAGATGCAAAAGTTGGCAGTTTATGTTGCATAAACTTCTGAAATTCCTACTAACGATCCTTCGGTATTCATTTCGTGGATATTGAAAGAACAATGCACACACCCAGAGCTCCTGTTAGTTATGTCCGTGCGCAAGAATACCTATCGCTAGCCGTCGGTTTTAAAATTTATGTCACCACCATTTTGGCTCGTGGCGCATCTTTCTCCTTAATTACTCTCGCACGGACGTTCAATCTTTCGTGTCGGAGGTGAATCGAATGCGAAAAAAAAAAGTTTTCACCGTGCAACGGCATAAATCGATCACCTCAGAGCAGCTCCACACGCAGGACCACGGCAATCCGACGAAGAACAAATCGGATCGAACGGTTTGCCGTCTTTGCTTAGCCCTAACCATTATCAATGCCATTTCAACTGTGCAGCGCCAGCGCTGGCGCTCCCGATGGACTGAAGAATTTTATTTTCCTCGTACCCCGTCCGTAATTCGGCCACCCAAACACTTGCCCTAAGATGCTGTGCGTCTTGGAAGTAAAAACGGCAAACCTGTACCTACACCCATACACTTTCGGGTCTTCGGGTCCCCCTAGCGTTGCCGAACACATTTGAAACACATTTCGCATCAAACCGCATGGCGGCCAAGCGGCACGGCGTAGCACATAATTTACTGATGTGTCTAATAACAAAAGCGTTCAGTGAACTGTGATGCAATTCCGGCTGCTACTGCTCCGGAAAGTGAGCTTTTCCGCGAGTTTGAAAGACACAGCGTCTCAAAAGAATCGAGCGGGGTGCGGAAGTCGGCGCACCGCAGCGGCGAAGCATGGCCATCGGTGGTCTGATAGATGCACACGGGAAAAAGAAAGTGCTGGACCGACTTTCCGCGGTGATAAAAGCGAGAAGAGAAAATGGAATGGTATTGACGTAGCGAAACCATTCCGGGCCCCTTGCTGAAGTCGCACCAGGACGACTCAGCAGTCGAATCCTCTCCACAAAAGCAGTCCACCAGGAAGACCCATGAATGATGCCGACGTGAAGGGCCGGACGGACTGTTCGGTACCCGGAAAGGGGCGGCGTGACTTGGCGCGGGTAACATTTTCTGACAGATTTATTACATTCGGCCTGTCTCGGAGTTTGAATTATGTCTGAAAATAGACGAAATGTACTATTTACCCCTCAAAGTGTCGGTCGGTTTCTTCGCCGTTGCTTAAACTCCAGTTGAGGAACTTGCTGCTTGTCGTCACTCTCGCTGTCCTGCCGCCTTTCCGTCGAACTTATTTCTTCCGACTGACACGTACTTTTGGGCAGTGTTTCGAATTCGGATTTTCAGCTCGTCTCAATCTTCCCCGAGCCCGAACCTAGAGAGTGGATCGATTTTTGTCCGGTTAGGGTAGGTACTTTGAAAATGATAATGTTCCCGTTGGTGCTTCGAGCACGAAGATTTGTGTGTCCTTTTTTGTTGGGATCTACTCATCTGACTATTTGAGGAAGACTTCGGAATGCAAACTAATCCACTTCACTCTATAGTATTAAGTTTATAAACGGAGCGATCGGTAAGAAATCCAAAATATTTATAAATATTTTCAAGCAATACGACAAGGCCGTCCTAAATGAATAAAAAAAAGTATATGCGCAATTGCAACCGAAAAAGCTACACTGTTATAGCTTAAAGAAAACAACATTTTCAAAAAACTGTGCTTAAGTTTCCAGACAACCTTTCGGCTATTTTTTCCGATAAAAACATAATTGGATGCACACATAAAAAAGACGTGAAAGGATAAAGGCTTCTGCACGCACCACCGTGTTGTGTATGTCTAGCTTAATGGGAGTTTTTCTTTTCGCTACACTTTTCAGACACTCCGATGATCACCATTATCATCGTCAGCAATGGCAAAGATTTCATCCGACGTGTGTTTGTTAGTGTTGTATTTTAGCTCCCCCGTTTCGTACCGGCTGCTCTTTTTGTCACGTTTCACCCAAACCCATCCCAATTTAAATTCTAAACCCTCCCCAAGAGGTTGTCAGGACAATGTCCTGACGTCGTTGGCATCAAGCTTCACCATTTTCGGTTCGTCACTCCGTGCAGTGCAATGTCCTCGAGCCACAGTTGCTATGTAGCAATCTTTCTGCGAATACGCTTTTTACGTTCTGTTGCGTTTTTCTTCCCTCGCTTGTGCTGCCACTAAAGAAGGATTCTTGTGACAAAAGAACTCACAGGGAAACAGGGTTCTCATCAAATCCATCTTGGCAAGTGAAAGCCACCGAAGAAGACAGGGAAGAGAACCGGAAATACAAATCAGGGCGAGTGGGACGCAACATACTATTCGGCTCCGGTGCGATAGCGATTCCCGAAGTTCCGACAGGATTTGTCGCCATCCTGCATGGCAAGTTTGTGAAAGTATCGCTCGTACGAAACACGTGCGGAAAAAGCAGCGTTTCAGAACGTTCTTGGCGCTAAACTTTTCCCTCTATGACAGGCGTCGTTTTTCACGTCCGTGAGGTGTATTTTTTCTGTACATCTTCCGTTCGTTTCTTACCTAGTGTTGGCACACACATACGCGCGCACGTTTGCCAGTTGACACACGGAAGCTGTATAAAAATCACCTTTACGGTTTATTCCCAACTGAGGGATGAAGAGATTCGTTCAAAGATTTAGGGATGAAAGTGTGTATGTGTGTGTGTGTCCGCGTGCGAGCGAAAAGGAAAGCTGTGCATGGATCGGAAAAGGTAGAAAAAAGCAGGACACAAAAAACGGGAAAATGGCTAGAAACGCCAGATGGAAACGCTTCTGGCATTCGTCACGTTGATATGTTGATATGCCCAAGGGCTATGCGAGGGTTTCCATTGCGCTGGCATGAAAGAGAACAGGCGCGAGAGAGCGATTAGAGAAAGGGATGATGATGTTGCACACTCCCATGGCTGTGGATGCGGATGAAGCGAGAGTGATGGGAGCAATCCGGTGGAAAGATGAAATGGCACTGCCCTAGCGAAATAGCACCAATTGTAGACTGTTGGTTGTAGCTTAGGATGAGTGTGTGTGTGTGTGTGTGTGTTTGTGCGTTTGTGCGTTTTCTTCGTCAACTTAACAGAGCAATCATTCCGAAAAACGGACGAGAGCGAGAGCAGGATAAAAGTAAAGGACACATCGAAGCATGAGAGAGCCGCAGAAGCCATCCGAAAAGAAAGCGCACCGAAGGACGAAAGAACCAACAACAAAAAAAAAGACTGTACATAGAAAAAGGCATGGATGATGAGCGAAGGATGACGATTGCGATTGAGACTGTTTGTGTGATGTGTTTGTGAAAGGAATTTCCAGCTGAGTGAGGATACCGGCATTATCCTTGTTTGGCGTGCACGGGAACGGAATGTTTGTGCGATGGTAGATGTTTCTTGCTATTTTTTAACATTTAACCTCTATAAACCTCTATACAATTTTCCACAATAAAGCAATCCCAACGTTGGACACTTCAGAAATCGACTGTAAGGAACTGTTTCATATCTTAGGATGAGTGTGTGTGTGTGTGTGTGTGTTTGTGCGTTTGTGCGTTTTCTTCGTCAACTTAACAGAGCAATCATTCCGAAAAACGGACGAGAGCGAGAGCAGGATAAAAGTAAAGGACACATCGAAGCATGAGAGAGCCGCAGAAGCCATCCGAAAAGAAAGCGCACCGAAGGACGAAAGAACCAACAACAAAAAAAAAGACTGTACATAGAAAAAGGCATGGATGATGAGCGAAGGATGACGATTGCGATTGAGACTGTTTGTGTGATGTGTTTGTGAAAGGAATTTCCAGCTGAGTGAGGATACCGGCATTATCCTTGTTTGGCGTGCACGGGAACGAAATGTTTGTGCGATGGTAGATGTTTCGGTGATGTTTGTAAGTTCTTTTGAAAGGATGGCAGGCGCGGTGGTAGTAGTGTAACATTCGAATGATGGTTGGCTCATACTGACGAGAGACTGATGATTTGACAGACCGTAGTTTTTGGCAATGGTTGTTTGAGATGGAACTTCCAGATATGAAACAGTTCCTTACAGTCTGAATTTCTGAAGTGTCCAACGTTGGGATTGCTTGGAGTGGAAAATTGTATAGAGGTTTATAGAGGTTAAATGTTAAAAAATTGCAAGCAAAACTAAGCGGAAAATAATATTTAAATGTATAATAATTTTAGAGCACTCCGTTCATATATTGGTTACAAAACCAATTCGAGAATTTAGTACTACAGAGTTTGGCTACACTTTAGTTAAAAAAATAATTATAGTAATGTTTAAAATATGTAATAATTTATCTTGCATAACGCATAAGTTTATTTCTTTATGTCTCATCAAGCAGACTTCTTTGTTCACTTGGCATCGTAAAACCATGTAAACAAAGACGCGTAATTTCTACCAAAGAAAAACGGTATCCCATATCGGTCGCCGTCGAGCAAGTACAAGCGACGAAAATTATTGATTTTAATTCCGTAAATTAAATTCTCCTGATTCTACCATTATCATTCAAAGCACATCCCAGCCACGACTCAGCCCTTCTGGTGCGATTGGTGAAGAAATAAAGCATGAACGTTGCGCATCGTCGATGAACATTGAAGGGTAGAAAGGATTCGTTGTGTATTTACATAAAAGTATCATATCTGTACTTGAGTGGAAGTGATCTACTACTTGCTCACAGTTTTTGGCCATTTACCCCGTTCCGAACCAGTTCGGGTCGTGATGGTAAAGCGAGAATGTCATTTCCATTTTGGCGTCACTCGATGCTGGTACGACATGACGCGAAATTGAGCTGAACCTAATCTTGGTGGCGTCTTTGTTTGTTGGAAAATTAGCCATAATATATTAATGGAGCACAGGCTGCCAAGCTTGATGCAATCAGCGCCGATGGGTAAATGTAAGATAATGCCACTACCGAATGTCGTGAAGGCATCTTGGATCGTTGTGTCTGATAAATGGGTGTATGAATAATAATAACCGTGCAGGATTAATCTCCAAAAACTCTATAAGCTTCCAAGAGTACCCATCCGGCTTGTCAATCTTCTAGGCTTGACGTAAATGAGTGCAGAAGCTAATGTAAGCTTCTTTGTATGTATTCATCAATTTTCGTACAGAGCAAACGGATAGGAGTTTGTACTTATCCTTATCGTACCAAGATTTTAAGTGAAGCAGACGAACGTGTAGGCAATAAAATTAGAACCAAACATTTAAGCAATTAAATTTTACGATCCTTTGTCTTTACGAATCCCAACACTAAATAGTCCAATGTACATTGATCCTAGCAGCGCAGCGGCGTCTAACACATATTTGCTGCGTAATATTTTAGCATCGAGAGTGGAAATAAAATGATAAGCTATTATTTTCGAGCATGCCAAATCAAACAGGTTCTTTTTATCATCATCATCAGGTCCGCTAGCAACAGTCTAAAACCGTTCACAGTCTCAAGGTGCGCGATCGATTGATGACCTATGAAAAATGCTACTTAAAGACGTATCGGATCAATAAAGAAAATTTATGGTATAGGTACCGTGACACTGGTGACGCTTGGTGTGAGAAAACAAAAGTTGGCACTTTTCAAATCACAAAGCGAGATGAATAAATTAGAGTTCCAGTTCCGAAAGGTGTTTTTTTGATGGAAAAGTCATAAAACTCGAAATCCCATTCCCTCCTTTCGTACCCAGCCGCTTTTCATTATAAAAGTTTCGATAGAATTTTATTCTTGTTGGGTGCGTTGTTCGAACGCTTACTTCTGAAATCATCAGACGGGTGTATCGTTTTTGGAAGCGATTTTAATGGATGGATCCGTTCGGCGTATTAGGAACGTATTATCGAACGCCCCCAGCGGAGAAGGTAAGCCAAAGATGCATCAAACGTAGCCATAAAGTTGTACAAGCAATAAAATGTTTTATGGTGTTTATCTTTCACCATTCATGAACGGAATGATGGCGCGTGTGACTCTGTTTGAATGCGCGTGTATTATGTTGACGAAAATGGTATGTGAGTGTGAGCTGTTAAATGAAAGATGATTTGAATCTTTTGTTCCAATGTTTGGATATAATATTTTCAAATCGAAATGAAAACAAACATAGCTGTTATCATACTATTTTTATATCAATTTTTCGAAATGAAGTTTACCTTTGTGGAAGTGTATGCTGTTTATTATGTTCATATACAGACGTATTAACAGACGTAATATTTTTCCTTGGTGTGCAGTGTTTATAAAGCGGTGCCAACCAAGCTGCTTAAATATGAAGCAATAAACTTTAGAATTTGATTGATCCAAAAGGTCACATATGAAGAACAACGTACAGAAAGAAAACCAATCAAATTGCCTCATCCGGTATTGATTTATGATACCCCGATCGAATGACGCTTGATTGTCAAAACCGATAGTTTGGGCGAATGATTTTGTTGTGTCACAGATGGTCTTGAAAAAACACAATAAATCGCTGGAAGTTGCTGAGACGAGCATTTAAAACCTACCCCATGAATACGTGATATTTCGTAAAGGCCACAAATCATAAAGGAAACTGGTTAGAATGAATGACATCGGCAATAATTACGACGTAAATCACTGGGAAGATAAAAATTGAAATGAGAAAACAGACGAGTTACCACTTTCATAACAGCAGAGGGAGAAGAATGAATGTTGGGATTTAGAAGTTATTCTTTCCTGTTAAATAATATGATAAAAGAATAATATATTACTAAAAAATAAACAATCATGTTAAAGAAATATCTAAAATTTGGGACTCACAGCACAGTATCAATTTTATAGTAATGTATTATTTAAAACATCTCAATTAATAGTTTCTAGACAAATGATTAGTTTTGTTCGGCCTTAAGAAGCGTAGATTTAAAAACCCAGAAAAAAAAAACCTTTCCATGTTACGTACTGGTGGGACTATCAAGCAAGCAATCAGTCTTCAAACTCGAACAACCTTAGAACACTCTCCTGCACAGCCGAACAACATATTTATCGTCAGTTAGAAAGTATTTATCTCCTTTTTTAGTCTTTCTCCCTGTAGGTTATAAATCACCATGCGCACCTTGTGGCGTCTTGCGTGATGAAAGATTGTGATGCTTGCAGTGCGGGAATGCGGGTCTTGGCCGCATCCGCTGGTCACACACAAACTGCTACATCCTGCTGATCGCTGCAAGCTTAAGGCGGTCCGTAATTATTAGAATCCTGCCAACGAAATGACGACGAAAGCGAATGGATGATTACGTTTAAAATGGTATAAATCATCGGTTTTGGTATTGAGTTGTACATTTCCCCATTTCTTTGGGACTTTCTTTTTCTCCGCTTGGGAAGCGTACGCTGGCTGGACCATTCTTTCTTCGTGCCGTGGTTAAAAATTTTAGAACGTTTGTCACGGATCATGCTAGAACGCTGCGAGTAAATGTATGGTCGTCATATTTTATCCATTGCCTTTGATACGCATCTCCTGAAAGTTGTTAAATACTTTTGAATGTGTGCCTAGCCCGAAGCCCTCCAGTCTCTGACCGTGTAGGGCTAAAAAATGCTTTTATTTATTATCTGAACCATTACCATACATGGTTCTACAAAAAAAAGCACGAAAACTAGTAAAAGCGTATTGCATTTCCTGCTAGACCTTTTTTGGAAGATCAATTTCGTTAGATTGCTATAGTTGAACAAATGTACCACTATATCTGTATCGGAAAACTACACCCCCGAAGGGTCGAATGTTTGGACAACGTGACCAAATCGAACACATATTAGGATACCTTCCTGTATCACTGCCGCTGGTGCCACTGTGTACCGAGGCATACTCTAATTACGACCTACCAGGAACTATGCGAACACTAAGGTCGGTACGCAAAACTGGACGGTGAATGAATTGTTATCATTTTACCGAATCTCTCTATAGGTTGGCTCACGCGTTGGCTTTTGAGCTCGTTTTTAATTCAGTGTTTCTGGTTTCTGGGTTCCGTTATGGTTGTTATCAATAATTCGTAAAAATATTTTCTCCCTTGCATCCACAGCACCAGCTCATGCTGAAAGATCACCGTTTAGTGGACATGTTCGTTTGTGTGGTTCTGGCTCCCTTACACCTACGGTACCGGGGTTTGTTTTGTAAAGTGTAAGCTTAAATGCTGTGCCCTACACACCTTACGTTCTTTGCCGGTCGTTAAAGAACAGGAGGCACCATTACGTTTTCGGCATACCTTTTTAGTGCAGCCACCGAAGAGCCGTGCAAACGTGCCTGAATATTATCAGAAACGGTCGCGGCTGAATCGACGGTAAAAATAATGCTTAAGCAATCGTTGCACCTTTGGATACGAATTAATCCAAACAGCAAATCCCATTCCCCCCTAAACGAAACATGACCACCACGTCCACCACCACCACAGCATTGTCTGGCCCAAAGCCATTCACCACCGTTGTGAGCACCAAGGATCTGGTGCACTGTTTGGTTCCGTTTTGCCAATTCGCCAATATCAGTTTACACAGCCGGGCGACCAACGGTTCGGTACGGGCGGTACATGGTGTAAGGTGCTACCGGAGCGGATGCATAATTGGATGCAATAAAATGATTTAACACTTAAATGATATCATAATTTAGCGAAATAAATTGTTAATAAACGTTTTAATAAATACCAACATTAGGTACCTATCTTAATTCAACATCTTCAGCCACTTTTTGCGTTAGTAAAACTGTTTACCGGTACGACCTTTTTATGTTCGTCTTGTAGCAAATGGTCACATTATGGGAAGCGTGGTAACTGCAGCGTGGCTGTGGCAACGAGATGGAATGGTGGATTTACATCTTGCTACTTTAGAAGGAAGGCCATTTGTACATTGTAATGTTTGATGTCTTCGGTAAGAGGTAGGAAGAGCAGCTGAAAAGCGTGTGCGCTGTTGTAGCTGAAGCATTTCATTGAATCTATTTGAATAGGGAAACAAGCGAACGGTCAAACAAATGTTTGATAACACATTAAACGTTACTGAAGTTAATTATTCAATAATATTTCATTGTCAAAAAATAAAACAACTTTTCTAACTGGGTTTTGTGCACCTCCTCCTCGTCCTATTGATAATTGAACTATCTCTTATGAGTAAGCAAAACTAATCAAAACGGATTCCTTTTTATTACAACAACATACCTTTTGACATTGAAGCTTTAATCTCTTATATTTGTTCGGGTTGGAATTTATTATTTTGAATAGATTTATATTATATTTGGTAATATTATCCTATCATTAGTCTTTTCAATGTCATTTCGCACCAATCCATTGTACGATTGAACCGTACCATCCTTATGTGTCACATTTTCGTTTACCAAGTTGAAGTTTTTTTTTTAGATAATTGATACCTTTTTGATCCTTGGAATCAAATTTTTGCTTTAATTATGTATGTTGCGCCAGTTTTCACACAACAACGTCTCAATAAGTCTAGGAAGACATTAAATCTCTTTGAATCTTTAAGAATAAAATAAAATTCATGCTGAAAAAGACCGACTATGAACTTTGTGAACTTTTCCTTCAACTATTGCAAAGCACTAGTACTGCACCTATGATATATTTCATGTAAATTAAATTGAACAAAATTTACTTTGTGGTTCGAAACAGTTCTTTAGTGAAGATTTTTTATTGATTTATTATATTTCTTGTAAATTTGCAGCCAATTCTGCTTTTGTCACGTTTCGGCGGTACGTGTGCGAATGTGGGTAGCTTTTTGAAATTGTTTCTTCATCAAACGTGCCTTCAGCAGTTCTGTAGTTCGTTAAATAGCGCCATCTCTGTGGCTTTTTCTCTCACCCTCTCTCTCTCTCTCTCGCTCTCGCTTTCTTCCTCTCTCGCTCTTTCTCTGATCGCTGCAGGATGCGCTAACCTGTCCTGTCGCTGAAAATGGGATTGTCACATTACCGGACGACCACCAGATAACGACCGTCGAATGGAATGGTACCTTTATGAGTGCGCGATTGGACGTCCCCGATGACGGGTCTCCCGATCGTTGATGAAAAAGCGGAAGCGACACACACCGTGTGGATGTGGCACAGAACGCAAGGAACCGCAGCAGAACCCATCATCTGTTCGTGTGCACCGCGCGTGTGTGTGTGTGCAGACAGAGGAAACGGGACGATACGGAGGGAAAATTAAGCATCGTAAAAGTTTTACGAGCTTTTAATTTCCGACGATAATATTCAAACACCAGCGCTAGCGCACTGCATTACCGTGGTAAAATGTATTTCAGTCTGGATGGCTGGATTGATCCATTTTAGGTGAACTGGTCCCTGCCGGGAAGGAACCGCTAACGACGACGACCGTGGTACACAGCCGAAGAACAAGACCGGTCACCGGTGACGGTGCCATTGCCGTGGTGGAACATTCATAACAATTTATGACAGTGAGTTATGGCATCGGGATTTCTGAGCTTGATATTTTAGTGTTATTGGATTAAAAACCATCAAATTGGAATGAAGAATCCCATACACATATTCCTTCTGAGCGTGGCAATCATTAAAGCAAACCAACGGATTGAAGCGGTTCGAGGAGGTTGGACGGGAAACGAATTAAAAAAAAAAACAGAGATAAATATAAAAATCTTAAAGGTTCAACGGCGAGGAATAATACTCACCACGCTCAATGATCAATGCTCCACCGATCGAGGTGTATCGGCGCCCGATCGATCGATAAAAGCGAACGAAGCCAAAGATTCGGGAAGAAGAGTGGATCGACCACTCTGTGCCTCTGTTTTGTTTCCTAATATTCGGATTAAAATCGTTGGGCATGTTTGACTAATTTCCGATCAGGTTACGCAGTTTCATTATTAAAAACAGGATCCCAACTTTTGGTTTATGAAGCTTTAGTGAGCTATCTTATGATTTCGACTATCTCGTCGTTTATCTGTGTGATCACGTTAAACTTTCTGGTGGAAATGCTGCTTGGAAGCTGTTGTTGTTGTGGATTTAAAGAAGTTTTGGACAATACTTGGAAGTGTATTGCTGGACGCGAGCCCAAGAATGATTTTTGTTCCTATCGTTAAGAGGTTTTGTTGTCAATTACACATATCACGTGTTCTTTGTGGGGTTGTCAAAGTTAGCCATAGATTATCTGCTGCATGGCAGCTTGCACAAGTTGCAAACGACAATAAACTATCAGTTACCACATGAAGAAGAACTTTTTTATTACAAACAGAATGGATGTACAAAATATGCAAACTAAGAATATCAGAACTGACTATCAGAAGAATCCAGAAAGATAGACCAACACCTGCCATGCCTGTCGTCCCATCGATGAGGGAAAATATGAACGGCAAAGAATCTTAATAAATAATAGCAAATGGGAAACTTCTATTCAAGTTAAAATATTTGATTCATTTCACATGTAACATTTCAAAAAAACATTTATTTTTTATTAGGATAATTTTAAACTCAACATAAACTCAATTGCTGTAGAATTGCTACGTACGACGTCTTTTTAAAATATATTTCAATAGGATGTACGCGCTTTAATTGGTACGTCGAGTGGGGAAAAAAACCAAAAATCGAAACACAACACTTATTGACCAAGATCCATCCAAATATGCTCGAACGCCATTCTTTGATTTATGATTTTCTATAATAGTTGGGCGAGTCACTAGTGCTCTTCAATCAGAACGGTCGCGCCGGTCGTTCTATCCTTCTTCCCTCAACGTGTGGGCGAGATGCGTTTCCATTGGAAGGGATAAATCTTTCCCAAATCTAATGCACATTCATAGCGGTAGCCCTTTTGGAAAGTTGAAACCCGCATCCAGAAGAGGTTTCACGATTTCAAGCCTCCCACGAAACGATCCGCTTTGATCGTCATGCTCGCGTGAGGGACAGTGCAACTAACCAATCGACTAACCCTCATCGACAACCCATCTCCGAGCCGTCATCGATAGTCGTCATAGCTGTTGATCGTTTCCAGCAACAGTAGACTGCGGCCACATAAAGCAAAAAAGGCCGCCTTAGCTCTCTCGCGTCAGTTCCATCGCTGGCCGTGTGTTAGTGTGTGTGTGTGTGTGCATGGTTTAGTTTGCTGCTGTAGGGTGTTTGGTCTTCACCGCCCGAACTCTCGTGCCCTTTCCCTGTTCCCATCTTTCCGTATGCTGCTTTGTTTCGTTGCATATAAATCATTCATTAAGAAAATGAAATGGAATGAATAGATTGAGTTAAGTATAAATCTTCATAATTTATGGTTTTTCTTTCATTGTGTTATTGATATTTTGTCCTCTTCTTTCCCATTTCGATTTCACCCTAACGTACGCGTTTAAGATTTGTTTCGGTGTCTGCCGCTTTGGTTAAGATTTTCTTTCAAAGATGCTGAAAAACACTCAAAGTCGTGTCAAAAACCTATATCGCAGGCAGGAAGCACCGAGGATTGAGGAAGCGGTAACATAACAAAATTCTTCATATTCCACCAGCGGGCCAAACCACGACTACGAGTTGATGGAAAGCAATCGTAATTTGTGGTGTTTGGGTGTCGTTCGGCTTTTTTTTAGAGTTCCTCTTCAAAAAACTTCTCGAAGCAGACAACAGTCGACGAAGAAAGACTACCGGAGATTCGAATAAGGGGGTTTCTTTCGCTTATTTCTTTCGTCAGCAGAAGCAGAATCGCCAAAATGTTGCTGACAGAGTGGCACACGTTTTACGACACTATTTGATAATGCGAACGTTTGTATCCCGTCCAGATTTCGACGCGATAAAGGAAAACACGAAGAAAGGCGTTAGGTACAGGTGGCTGAACGATTGTGAAGCGCTAACGTTTTGGCTACTCGTTGGCGATTTGATTGGTAGATGAGCAGTTTTAAATATGGATTTAGCTGCTTAATTTATGCGCTTTACATAAAGATGAGCCGCAACATACAAACAGACGAAATGATGAATAATAATTCAACGGTACAATTAATGGTATTGTTTTAATTATTGGTTAGCTTGTGATATAAAAAAGCTGCACAAGTTAGTTTTGAAATTTTCTATAACGATGTTTGAAAACACGATACAGAAAACATAATTTCAACCATTTGTAGAGCCAGGATCAGTAATTCACTCAAACGTCTCATGGTTTACGAAACATGTCGTAAATTATGCTAAAACAATCTTATCTTACCGTGTCTTTTACTGGATAAACAAAAAAAAAACTTTGCTATGTATTTGCCTCGTTATGCAAATATCGATTTCCTGCCGATCAATGGTGATTAATTGAGCAGCCATATTTCTATTCTGTTTGTATTCAGGTTAGCGGCCGGATCTCCTACCAGGCTGAAACAGAAATTTGTGGAATGAGGCTGGAATGGATTACCGATCGAGCCGCAGTGAAACGGTACTACAGTCTTAACGACACATTCAATGCTTCGTCCCAGGCATGTTCGTCAATGGTGCTCGAATCGAATTCACCGTCACCGTCGACGGACAGAATTGGTCCTGTGGATTTCGTTCGATCTGATACAAACGGATGTAGGCATCGATGGACAAACATTAATCTTAATTATAAATTAGAAAATTCCCACACTATTGCCACACAAAATGACAGGTGCTTTAACGCTGGTTTTGTGGTGTTTGCAATGCATACAGTCCGTTGGACAATCGCTTCAATTGGTAGCGATAGGTGAACGAGACGCAGACACTGATATTCGGTACATCAATTTGAAGTGTGCGTTTGCTATGTAATTAGTTTACATAGTACTGAGTTGAAAGAGCACAATAGTTACTATCAAAATGCATAGTCCAAAATACAAAATGAAATATTTATATGTTCATTAATATAAAGAAATGTTAAATAACATTCTACCACAATTCAACATTCAATAAAACGTCACGAAAAAGGTACCAGATAACAGGTGGCCTGTGGCAATACGGCTTTCGGCCGTCATATTATAAATTAAATAAAGTAAAAATAAATAACAGGTGGTCTTTTATTTCGCAGGACCTGGTTTCGAATCCTACTCATGCTTATCAAGAATACAGGATTGGCTGTACAGCTACTGGTATCAACATAAATCTGAAATCGTGCTGGCCAAGGCTTCGCTAGATTGTTGTACCAAGAGATCTTTTAAGATGAATTGATAATGAATAAAAGATATGAAAAAATATATAGATAATGAGAATGAATAATATGGTAACGTACGAGGCAGCAAGGCTATTTAATTAATTACTCGTGAAAACATTATTCCATTCTGCACCTTAACTACCCCAACCATTTTGAAGCGTCGAAAAAATCATCTTAACCTATGCTCTACTGCTCGTTCAAGACAATCGCACAAACACATGCTGTAATTCACGACAAACAATTCTTTTCCCGAACCTATTGTTTCAACACCATTCTGCAACTTTCTCCTCCAAGGCCATTCTTAAGGTCTTCAAACGCTGGCACACAATATTGTTTCGGAACCGATGCGTATGTGTTGGTGAAATGGTATGTTGCTAGTGTTAGATCGGTTTATGCGAACAGCATAGCGTGACGTAACCAGCATGGGTAGGTCGTAAAAAAGAAAAACGACGGACCGACTTGGTGTCAATCGATATTTCAAGGCCAACGGCGCAGTTATGTTTTTATGGGCATTTTCTTTCTTTCATTTACTTCCTCGTTTTCGCCCGAAAGACGCAACAAACGAAAACACACCAGCCTACACACACTTACCCTATCGCGGTTGACCTTCCCGGTGCAAGTGTCTAACCTAGCCACACATACCAGCTGGCCAGTCTGCAAGATCTTAAATTTGGGCAACAGGCAACGTAACCGACGCCTTTGCCACTCGGCACCCAACCTATCTCATCCGCTGCCCGCTTCGAAAAGCCTCGCCTCGGCAGGGAAACACTGGTAGGAAAGGAAGGAAAAACCTCCACACCGCCGCACAGCGGTGTAGCCTTCCCATCGTGAACCGAACAACATTAGAATGTTTTATTGCACGCGTAATGATTTTTTCATTCCCCATTCCACCGACCTCGTTGCTTCGGCAACCAACCCATATACCCTGTTCTGGCTTGCGAGTAGCTCGGTACCGGTAGGCGAGGATTTTCCAACGAAACTTCCTTTCTTAACGGGAACGGAGATTTTATGGCCATTACGGGGTGCGTGCAAGTTCGTGCGGCGGTGTGACTCTGTCTGGCCTTTCGTCCGGTTTCGTGCCGGGGGTGCGTAACGTTGCGTGAAACAGCGGCGAACTTAAAGTTTTATGCTCCTGCTAACGACATCGCTTTAAGAGTGTTGAAGGTCAGGCCAATAATGTGGAAAATGGAGCCACTTAAGAGGCAGTTACGCACATACGTTGAACCCCGAGACGGCGTAATGTGCTACGAATAGTTATCACGTTGTCAGTCGGACGAAACATGAGAAGATACAAATTAAAGCAAAACGCACCGGGCGCGAAGGCATAAAGCAATAAACAATACACTAATAAAACATGCATGATGCCGACGACATCAATCATACCTTGAATGCTGCGGAAGCTTGGAAGAGGCCACAGCACGGCAAGATGCGATTGAGCAAGCCACACCTTTAAAAAGGGCGGTACAATCACCGTGAGTGGCGTCACATCACTCACAACTACAGCAAACTAGCCGGTGTACGGGGGGAAGCTTGACACACAACACACGCACACATCCAAACAAGCGTGACGTACCGCTGTCAATCCGCATTGTTTTGGTTTTGCAACGGAGGCTTGTAAACATTCTAAAACACGGGTTTTCCTTTACATTTTAAAGTTTTTGCAATGTACGTTACATTCTTCAAGGTTCCTTAACGTATTATGTATGAGAGGAATATGGAGTACAAGGTCGCGGGTTCTGTAAAACACGTTAAAAACACTCACAAACATTCCCTTTGCTGCATACATTCAACAGCTTCACAAACCATTAGATGCACCGATTAAAATGGTTCTATTGTTTGCCGTGTGTTTTCCTTACCTTCCGCACTTCATCAACAGCAAATTGAGACACAATTGTTTACACCTGAAGCATTGTAACCACGGTACACTTCACTTTTTCACCCGTAAACACAAAGCTTGTAGCACAACCACGACGCCAACATCGGAACTGTCAAAATCGAGTGTGCAGTTGATGAGCCAGTGATTGTGTGTGTGTGTGAGTTATGTTTATATCGGGCTCTCAGTGAGTGACGCCGTGAGTTTCCTCATGTCGAGGGGAAACATTTCAGATTCTCAGCTGATTGATTCAAAAATGGTGCATTATTTGTTTGATAATGGAGCTAAGCTGAACAATTTGTGCAGGTTTGATATCGGCTTAAGTCATAAAGTAATTGTTTAACTATATAAACAAATCCAACGAGAAAAGCAAAATGTATTAATATTGCATTGCTTTGAGGACCTTCGAGGTTTTTAAGGATCATCAATCAAGTGTTTTTGTCATGGAAAAAACTTATCCAAGCTATCGGCTATTTGTTATACGAGACCTCACATCAGCACGGGACATAAACATGTTTATGCTTTTTAGCCAACGATTCTGCGTCACAATTGAAAATGACAATCTAGACGAACACAACTGCAATTGTGCGAAACACATACGACTGACGATGCGCTGCTTTCTGTATCGCATTTGCCGTGGTAAACACAGCCGGAGACGCATCTTTGGTGTGCTATTGCATCGAGATGGCACGACCACGAGCACATACACATAAAAACGTATCATTTTCTTTTTTTGCTATCCACGCACAGTTGGATGTGAGTCAATCGGGTGAATTCCACGAGCAACGAAGTACAATACAACCGAACGAATGCAATCGTCTGGCGTGGAACAGTGTAGTGGTGGTTTTTAGTGTTTTGATTCGCTTTCAGGTGGAGGTTTCGTTCGGCAAATGTGTTTTTTCTCAGGTCGCGCTTTCGATCGTGGCTTCTGTTGCCCTATAATCGAGGAGAAGTTCGAACATTTAAACACAGTCACCATGCACATCGCAGTTCTATGTACGGCCGGTTTTAGTGTTTTTGAGATGTTAAGAATACGATAAAGTTGATCGAGAAAACGTTTTGGAACTATATCCTTCCCGAAAAAGTTAGAAAAAGTTAGAGAAATAAATGAATCACTAAATTTTAATCATATGACAACTTTGATGAAATTCAAACATTTCATCTGACTTTATCGAAAAATAATTGTTAAATAAACAGTCCAGATACTCTCCTAGGATCGCTAAAGCTCATACCTTCACTCAAGTAATAAATGAATGTTAACAAACACTCATATTGGGTTGTATGTGTACGCTTTGTTCGATCAATCTCCAGAAAGGTTTCAGAATACTGAAGCGTGTTGAAATGCGCATGCTTGGCACAAAGTTTTAAGATTTTCGTTTTCTGTATCTTCGTTTCTGTCAAGTCAGAATCACTGAAACTGTATGCTGCGTGTGATATGGTGACACAAATAGCAATGCAAGAAACTGGTAGAAAGAAAATAGTGTCTTTCAAAAATGTCGATTGAAGAAGTAATATAATATATATTCATTAATTTTGTTTTTGCTTTAATCGAAAATTAAGTGTATGAAAAACAGAGTGCATTGCATAAAAAGTAACAATTTAAATAAATAAATCCTTGTTAATTTTTATTCTTTGTCGACTACGACATCAGCGGAACTTGGAACGAGAATTTAGAGTGTTAAAGCTAATACTTAGTAACGTCAATACGTGATCCATATTGCCCAAATCGTGTTCGCTTCATTCGTATAACATTTTTAAGTAAATGTATGGTTTTAATTAGACGCAAAAAGACATATGTACAATCATTTCTTGTTTTGTATCATTGATTTTTTATTTAGCTTACGCTTTAGGCTCTTACGAACAAAAGAAATCAATTGACATAAGGTATTTGTCAAAGCTAGAGGAGGCATTTGAATCATTTACGAACGACAAACATTCATTCTCTACAAAATGAACAACGTTACACATACCATCCGCATTTCACAACGCCCTTGTATCAGTATGTCGCGCCTGTCTTGTTGAAGCTCTACTGCTGTACTGCAAAAACCAAGCCGCTCACACGTTTCGCATACGACCGGTTGTCGCAAATCGCAAAGCTTCCCGCTGGTGGCGAGCAATTTTCTACCGATTGGTAACTTAAGAAAAGAGAGCAAACAAAAAAAACGACACCCATACAACCGTACATTCCTGGTCGGAGAAAAGAATTTCCTTTCTTTTATCGCACCTTGATGCATTTGGCCCGAGCAGCGGTAAGGAATGTAACGATGCAGTCGATACTAGACGTAAGTGGACAACGGCACGGATGCCGTGTGCATGCACGGATTGTCAGTCGAATATGGTCGTATCCAGAGCTGTACTGTGTTTGTGTGTAGTGAACTTTTCCTGTCCTTCTTGTCCTGTTCCTTCCAGTGTCACATTGCCTGCGGGAGTCTAGCGCAATACGGAGGAAATGTGTAGCTTGAAACATGAGCTACGTCTGAATGTCGATCGATCGAAACATATGTTAGGAAAAGTTTCCATTCCAACGGCTCTTCCTTCGTGCTGTCGACAGAGTGGCAGTGAGACCACTCTACACCATCCAGCTTTTTTGCAACACCTGCGAAAAAAACAAATGTATGCTCCAGTTTGCCCGGAGGCTAAGGATTGCATGTGGTTTGGTCCGGTGGAAACAACGGACCAACTAACCAGCCGGAGGTGATTTGTGGTTACGTCGGCGGGCTGCACCGTTGGCTGTTGTGTGGGGGACATGGAATGGTAACGTTTCTTGAGGGAGTTGAGTGCAATTTTCTTCCCGCCACTGTTGATGATCGCTTCAGGGGACAGTTTACGATTGTGACAGGTGTTTGCTGCTTCAGCGTTTGAAGAGTAGATTTGTTTGATTTTTTGGCGAATTATAATTTCGCCTACATTTCCAATTCCCAGAGGGAAGCAGCTGAAAATTGAAAAACATTAAAATGGGGAACGGCATTTGCTTAGCACTGTAGTAAGCACGACACGGCTGTGCGCGGTATGAACGCAATCTTGGAGATAAAATATAGCAAGTTTCTGCACTATGAAAATTTTAAAAGCAAGTATTTTGCAAAGCCTTACAATACTTAAATTACGCACCGAAAAAAGGAAAACAATAGAGGCAAGAATCACAAAAATGCATTAGCAGCTGATAACACAAGAATCCAGTCCAAAGATTCCATATTTGTAACCAAAAGGAGCTACCGTTCTCGGGGCCCAGATAACACCTACTCTCCTATCACTCGATACCGCTCGATCGAATTCTGAGTTTATCGCACCTGCACTACACCCATTTATGTAAAGGGACTAATCTTATAGCTGTGTGTCAAAAATAGAACCAATTAACCAGTATGCCTCCGCAGGTGGAGTGTGTGATACGCCGTCGTCGTCGATTGTGCCTAGCCAAAGGCAGTCCGTTTTACCACGCGTGGTAAACTTATGCAGCCGCACCAGCAAACCCTAAGCGCTCGTGCTGGTCTGCGATCGAATAGCCGTATTTAAGTCACTTTCGATGTGCGCCAGCAATGAAAAATGTCAAAACTGCCGCAAATTTATCTTCGAAGCGCATTGAGCCGGTGGACATGAGCAATAGCTCTCGGCTATCGAACGTAAGGGTAATCATGAGCAGGTTTCGATAGTGTCTGGTTAGTGGCTGGTTCGAACGCTAGTGGAGGGCGATATACCGAACAGGTTTAAAATGGGAGCAGTTGGCGAAAAGAGTTTACTGGAGGCAACATGTTGACTGACCAAACCCGAGTACATATAAGTCCTCCTTGATGCAGCGCGTTCCATTGCAACCCCATTTCTTGCTCCAATGACGATGACGTCCGGATGATGGCTGGTTTCAACGGATTGGGAGTGGGAATTGAAATTGATAGCCCCTCTTGGGGTGGCAAGCGCCCGTGGATGCTTCTTAACCATCGTTTGACGTTTGTGGACTGTTGTGACCAACCGATCGCCTTAAATGTCGTCGAGAATGGGCGCGCTCGATAAGGGCTTGATGGCTGATCGAACACGATCAATTTGATCGAGCTGCTCCTAAGCGCTCCTCTGTCGCGTACACATTCACGCGAGCTGATACTGTCGGGGCGTTGAAATGCATTTAAGATGTTACGATCCGGTTTTGGTACTTCCATGTCGTCCCTGTTCCCGTTTCCCGAACGCTTCCTTCGCACGATGGGATGTTTTGGTCGATGGATGAGGAATGCGCATAAATTATGGTTATTTAAGATGATAAATTTTCAGTTCCAGATCGAGATCAGCCATTAGCTGCACCGTTTGCGGTACGGTGGCGATGCCAGAATACGGCAAACCAACCCAATCTACAGCCTCCGATCGGCCGCCGGAAATAATGTTATGCATGGTTGCTGCTTTAGTGATCGATTTTCGGTACCCCGGTGCTGAAATGAGTTAATTTAACCCGTGGTCGCCAAATGGTGCAGAATTGGACACTGTCTGACTGAATATTCATTCGAAGGAAACGAGGATTGATTAACACCGGGGTTTTGTCAAGCAACGAGTCCCAGTGTTTCTGTTTGTTTTCTTTCTGCTCTTAGTTATCAGATTTGGTTTCGAAGTTTGGTTGCCACTGGTGTTGCGTAGTGGCGTTTTTAAGACAATGTTGTTAGGGGCCTCTCTTTTATTCGATCGTCGTATTCGACAGACAGTTTAAAACATATTTTCGCCACAGTGGGTTTAATGGGGTTTGTTTTCTGTGGATTTCGATTATATAAATGCTGATTAATCTTGGCTTCCATGACTGTCGCTTGGTCTCGAAGAAATTCCGCCCACCTTCGTATATTCCAGGGTGAAGTATTAACAGTCCTGTTTTGGGGGAAATGTCAGTCACAACCGAACCTGAGCTGTCTGTTTATTTGAATCAAAAACATGAAGTCCAATGCTTGAATTTCTAACTTGTTTTATTTTGCGATTATTAGGTAGACATATCAAACTTATTTAAATACTTAATTGTTTAGTGAACAGACATTTTGAATAACAAATTATTAAAGTCTTACTATTAGTTTGTTTTTAAGGCATTTGAATACTTGAATCAATTTCTTTAACAAACTCAAACCGGCAACATATTTTTGTTTCATGTTCTAATATCCGATCATATACAACTTTGTTCGCATGCGTTACCATAACATCAAGTTATTGAAAGATGTTGGTGTTGTATTCCAAGATGGGAAATCTACGAGCACATCAAGGACATTGTGGCGTATCTACACGCAAATGCTACATTGTAATGACTGCCACTGCTTTTTTATCGTAACTCATGTGCAGATAAATGACTGAAGCTCATCTTTACATTATTTAGCAATTAAACTTCAAATGTCTCGATTTACTGTCGTGTTGGTGTTTGAAGGAAGTGCTTGACAGCAACGCAATACCCATAAGGTTTGACGGCCAGCGTTGCTCGGCTGCAGTTATTTTTGCTTTGTTGCTTGTACTGCAACCCGGTTCTTCCCTTTTTGTTTTCCAATAACCCTCCTTGCGCGTGATTTTTACCGCTGGTACTGAAGGGTGGTGCTGATAAAATGGAAAGGACACTGACGAAAAAAAAATAATAAGAAAGAAAACATGACAAAAAAGAAAGAATAAAACACTGTTTCTTCACGATGGATGATTCTAAAATGTAATCAATTCCTCCACCAATCAACCTTCTCCGTGTACTCTTTCTCTTTCTCGCTACCCCAAACCATAGCGAGTTTCATTTGAAATATGTCAGATCCTTGATTGTAGTTCTTTGTGTACGACTGTGTGTGTGTGTTGGACGGGATGGATGCCTGGGCAGATAATTTAAGAGAAGCATAAAGCAAATGGCGAAACCAATTCCTCTGCCCATAATAGGTAATTAATCAAACCACGGCTGAGGAAAAGGAGGGTCAAACATTCGAACGCACTGGATGATAAATAATTGCCTTTTTGCCAGGCCTTTGCGCGTGCTGTATATGGCTGGGGAAGCACAGCGGGTTTGGGGCGAGCAAAAGCGTTCATTGTGAAGTTTATCGCTAACTTCCAGGAAAAAAAACAGTACCAAACAGACCACTAACCAATCAGTGTTTAAGTAAGAAAAATAGCTATTAAAACTGTATGGAAATTACAGAAACAGACCATTTTTTTTGTTGCTGTTATATACTTAAAGAAACATTAAAAGAATCAATTATGAAGCATACCAAACGATAATATAATTCCCGAGCAGGCCTGTCCGAAAAGACACATTACATAGGAATTGCTGCGGCGTGAATCATCGCGTTAAAGTTATCGAAACAATTGAAGCAAACCCAACCATCGCACGGCACGCTGACGTTGATAAATTGACATTGAAGAAACGGGCGAATGTAAAGCATAAAAATTGATTGGTTTCTTCAGCTGGCCCAATCAGGAGAGAAGATTGCACCCCTGGCTTCACAACACTCCTTTCGTCTAACATAATACCGACTCGCCGCGCTTTCATCAACTGTTCCGAATGGGTCAATTCCGATGCCTTCTGCTTGATTTGTATATAATGTACCATTGTGTGCACGCCGGTCTGTATACTAATGGAGGGTTGGTGGTTTGAGGTAGAAGGGGTGGTTTTCAGCAGAGACGGGAACTAAAAAACCCTCACTCAACTGCCTAGGTCCATCTTTCATCGAGCACGGTTTGGTGTAGAAAACGACCAAAGCCGCTTCTCTCTCTCGTCCATCGGGCAAAGCATAACGCCTGTGAGGGACACCCTGGTTATCCCTTTCCCTGCAACAATCACTGTTCTAGGTACGGTACGTGAAAGAAAGAGTGCTGCCGAACCGTCTCCTAATACGACGAATCCAACGGACTCTGCTGCCGGACCGGTTCCACAGGAGAGTCACAGCGCAGGAACGCCGAACAAACTCTATTTGTAATGAGAGATGACAATGATTGATTACCTTTGCGTTGGCTTCGAGTTTGATTATTCACTCCCTTTTGCCCGGTGCCGGAACATCACTCGGCATTGGTGTGCGCCGAGTTGGTTGATGGTGTTTGTAAATGGCAAACGAATGTTGTGTTTGTCTCGTAGCTGGGTGAGCTGTGCGTTGTGTGAGGGATTGGTCGGCCATCGTGATGCGACCATCAGCGCCATTATCGATGTTCGAGCATCGGGGAAGTTGGTGAGGGTAGCGAGATGATACTTTATTTTCGCAACAAGACAAAAGCATTTTACTTTTCGTGGGGGAGAGGATACTGATGATGGCCACCATTTCTTTTCTTTGTAATAGATTATCCAAAATACTTCAACAAAAAAAAAAAAATACATACGTTGGCTATGTGTAGATGGATGGAATTACTAAATCGTATTAAAAATGATATCCTTGCCGAAAGAAGAAAAGGATTTTATCATATGGGAACACAATTTACCTTCAAACACTTTGTTCACAGTTAAATCAAACATGTCAACACCGTACCGTTTAATGAAAAACCTCACGCAGCCAACTTCCAAATACTAATTATGTGCAACTGATCGATGAAAACTGATGCTCACAGCAAGATAACGGATTAATCGCACACATCGCACAATAATGCATTCTCACATTGATATGTTGATCAAACTCGGATCCAGATTTTTTTTTTCAACCATGCATTTGTTAAAACTATAGTTGATTAAACCCAAATGTTCAAACATTCGGGCAAAAGGGTACACAAACCAGCGAAACGAACAAACTTCAATCCGGGCCTTTTTGGTGGTGCAGGATAAGATCAAAGCGGCCATCAGCGTGAATCGGCCCGGTTCGCCGTCCTGATGTGAGTGATTGTTTTTCATTCAATTATCTTTATTTCAATAATTATAACATTAATCAATTATTGATGCGTGAAAATGAATTGAAATTCTACAGTAATTTTAACTCGCATCGCTACGGTGATGCGCTTTCGGCACCTCCTGGAAAATGCTCACCTTTAGCTCTGTGTACAATTGCCTGGTGAACGTGAGGAGCCTTGTATGAAATGAATCTACATCATAAGAGTAGTACGGAATATGTTTTTTTTTAGTGCCTGCTGTTTTTTATGTATTTCATTCGCTGATATTGTTTATTTACTGTTGTTATTGTTTATGAAATACATGTCTGTGGATTATCTTCACGCATGAATCAATTTACTGGTATGAATATGAGGGAGTAGTTAAAAAAATGTAATTATAATTTGAGTTTTGTTGACTTATTTTTAATAATTAACTTTTATTAACTGTAAAAAACTACTGACCATCTTTCTATAAACTAGCTAGCTATAAGCTAGCTTTAAAATGTGTTTTAAACTTCTGCTACAATAATGCTTTAGCAATGTTTAAGTAAAGCTTCCCATTCCACACAAACCTTTTTGTATAAAATATTCACTGCCCGCGGGCTTCCAATTTTCTGCCTCAGTACATTTGTCAGGCTGGGTGCTGAAGGGAGTAATTTAAAGTGATACTGCGTGAACCTCGCCAGCGGACGGCTGCAAAAGTGCGAATTGCTGGAGAAGAAATAGCTTAAATAATTAATAAAAAAGAAGCACCACGAAGAGCGCAAAATATTCTCGCTCGTTTTTTTTTTTTTGTAACACTGGTCGACCCTATATTCGTTTTGCACTATTTAAAACTGACAGTGTGGTCGTGTTGGTGCCCTTGTGTTTCCTGTTGCCTGTGTATGTTTGATGTGTATGTCGGTTGATGATTTCCTCAATTAGCAACAGAAGCTGTTGTGCAGCAAGTTCCCAAGCTGCAAGGATATCGCAATGCCCCGGGAAGGTGTGAGAACTTAAACGGAGCACAGTGCACAAGACCGAAAACGAACACACGCAACAAAATAGAAAATAAAAAAGCAATACACAGCAAAAGACAAAAATTGACCATCACAACGAACACATACTCGTACAGGCGTACAAAATCACACCCAAAGCTTGCGGGAAAGATCGGCTTGCAAATACTGATTGTTGTGGTTGTTTTGTTTTAACGTTTTGGAATATCCTTTTTTCTTCTCTCGTAGAGTGTCGTTTTTGTTCGGTGTGTGTGTTTCTGTTGCTACCATCAGCAACAGCGTGTCACGCTGGAATCCGTTTTGTCCTCCCCAGCCGAAAATGGAGTCCCACATGTGTATGAGTGTGCGGGATAGATTGATATCGTTTAGGCAATGCCGCTGTACGATGAGTGCGAGAGTGTGTATCGCCCTGTATGTTATATTAAATTGAAATCGGCAATTTGACAAAATCGTTTCATGCTTCTGTCCTGCAGCAGTTTTGGTTCCTTCCACCAACGGAATGTGTCCATTCATCTAGCTGAGGTTCGCGCGTTGGGAAAGCAAAAGTGTGAACCTATCTGCGAGGGTTGACAGGAGTAGCAAAATAAAAAGTGGCAAAACAAACGAGAAAAAGCCTTTTTTTCACACGTACAGAGTGTACAACCTGCCCACCCCCAAAGCAGAGACTGCTGATTGCCTGTGCTCGGTTGTGTGTGAGTGTGTGTGTGTGTGTGTGTGTGGTTAGTAGCGGTTAAAGCGTAAGCCTCATGAAATCCTTTTTTTGCGTTTCCGTATGAAACATGCTGGGGGAGTTATTGGGTGTACCGGCATAAAGCACATGTCTAAACGTGCCCATTCTCATGGGAGCCTTGGTTTCTGACCCTCGGCCGAGTGCATTGATAGTTGGGTTTTTGTTTTTCTGTGCAATCGTTTATGGACGTGTGAAACGAGAATTGTTTTGCGTTGGGGAAATGGTGTGTGATTTTTTGTTCTTAATACCTTACTTGTTTTTGTGCTGTATCGGGCACCATCCCATCACAGCTGACACCTGTTGTGCCATTAGGGATAAATTAATGTTTTCTAACATCTACATCGATCAACCTAGCTTTCATGAGAAGCTTAAAGTTTGCCAAATAGTGTTGCTCTATCATGAATCACTCTTTATTGTGATACATTGTACTAAATAAATAAAATATTGTTCAAACTCTTGTAAGGATATTCAATACAAATTAGACTTATTTTAACGATTAAACTGTTTATTACCTTTTGTTTGATGACGTTGATGAACAGAAAAATGACTGCAGAGTTAGCAATTTAATTAAATGGTTAATCGATCAAGATCCTGACGTAAACTGTGCCTGCTATGAGAATTACAATATCTTAAAGAACAAAAAAGACAAAAACATATTCTGCTAATGTGAAAGCTTCAAGAATTTCGAAGCTTTAAGATCAGTTGATTTATTTATACAGAAATCTTGATTCAGTTCCAGGAGCAGGAAATAGTTTTTTGGATTAATTCCTACCGGAGATCTACATCACTCTTCAAAACCTGGAAAGAACCTGGGAAGACAAAGAAAACAGTCTTGTCCAAGGTCTCAGTTAGTTGGCGAAGGTTCTTCTTCAGTTAATATTTATGTACTGGCATTTTTCGTTTTAATTTGATGTTTTGTGATATCCGTAGTTGTTATTCTGTCTTTAGAAATAAGACCCACAATCGAACAGAAAAAAATCACAAACGAATAATTATTCCTTAATCTTTTTCACTACAGTTTTTCAACATATTTGCCATCGATAGAAACTCATTAAAGAGCAACAAAAGTTAAAAAAACACACACACACACATGCACATCCATACGTATCCCGACAGAGTGGCGGGATGTCGTTAATTTAAAACTGGTAGCTGTTAATTTATGCTTCGGTTTTTTGTTGTTGCAATTTTTACATCCGCCGGCTCAATCGCACGAAGGGATTATGCGACAGTTGGGTGGTTTCTGCCACGGAAAACAGGTTCCCGGTGTTCACGTTTCACGTTGTCCGGGCATGAATCTCTTCGGTCACTGACGAGACTGCCTAACGCCCGAAGCGTGCAGCCAATGAACCCCGCAATCCAATGCCCGTTGGTGTTGGTGGAGGTAGATGAAGATGATGACCGTTGATTGGTACTGGGCAATCCGTGTTGAGTAGTGCGCCAGATCTACGCCCTGCCAAACGTTGGAAAGCTGCAACTGTCGTGCTCCGAATTCGGTGCACTGCACTGCCATTCCCGCCATTCTAGCACAGATCGTGGCAAATGGTGGATCGAGTTGATGAAGGTGGCAGTTTCTTGATTGTTATTAATTGTTTTGCGGGATGCATCTCGGGCGCGCCGAATGGCAAACGCGATACGCCATGACATGAACGTACGCCATGCGGTCCGTGATGGGAACGATGAGTTTTCGTGCTGAGAAAATGTTTGTTCCAGATGCTCGTCAACTGCTGCACAGGGCCACTGCACATTCCATCGTGGCGTTCGGTGGTGCATTTTTGCGGGACGCGCGCCTGCTGGACATCCGGGGTGTGTGTGTGGCCGCGCGGATGGGGTAGATGGATGACATTCGTGCATCGCGTGCTGGAGACCCCGAGCAGCGCTGACGATTGGCCGAGATTAAAACAGGATTTCTCGCAACGCAGCGCTCGTGAGTGAATGGCGGTAACCCGACAGTTGCTACCGGCAATGATTTTATGCTTGAACGCGGAAGGGCAAGAAAACCACCAACCACTAACCGATCTAAGAAGAAGCGATGAAAAAAAGAACAATCGGAAACATGTTCACATTCCAGCGGATGAACGCGTGATGGTTCTCACACCCAACGTGAGATGGCGCTAGCAGTATTAATATATGCAATATCGGTGCAAAATGGATATAAAGAACACTTGAGCAATTACTATTTTGGAGTTGACTTAAATATTAAAGAGATAGCTGAATTTCAAAACAGTTTGTGAACATCTTACAGCAAGTAAACCCTGTGAATAACATATGCACAAAGCAATAGATTAGAATTATCGATTTTTTCATAAGCAGTAAAAATACGAAAAGAAATAAATTTTTTGCTTCTCGCTACGGCAAGCAAACGACTTCTTCCTGTTACTATTCCTTTAAGTGGGCCAGTTTAGTTGTACTGTCCATCAGTGAACCATCAACTTTCAGTCGCCTGCATAAACCGGTAACGATCAACCGGTGTCAACGTGCGTATTTAACGATCAACGCAACTCACAAAAAAAACGAGCGCTAGCACTGTCGCGGCGTTAATCAACGCTCCATCATACGAACGGACAAGCTTGGGATGAGAGTGTGCGATGTAAGATGTGAAGATACATGCATATAATTTAATGTGCGCACATAAAACTCAAAAACAAGACAATAAATCAATAATAAACGCGTTTGACGTGTTAATTTATTTTATTTACATTCCTTCAGACCGTCAGAGCGCAGTGGACTGGGCCATGGTCAGGCATGCAGGAGTGAACGGACGTTTCGGACCGGTCACCGGGACCGTATGGCAAATCAGGTTAGGTACGTGGGAAGATTATGGATTTCCAAAGATTATTACCACGCAATAAACAGGACAAATAAACATATCTCTGCTGATAATACGTTTTATTTTTTTGCGAGGAAAAAGCACTCAAAAGCACTCACTCGGTTTTGGTGCAACCGCCTCGGGAGCAAGCGGTAATCATCGCGTGAACGTTCAACCGTTCAACTGTCCGTCGGCGAAACTGGCGTGGTACAATTTAAAGATACTTAAAAACGAAATGACATCATTTTGAAGAAAACCATCAGTCCTGTTTGGCCCGGTTTTTCTGCCTCTCCAGACGTTCCGCTGTGCAGCGCTCGGTCGGTTTTGCTTCGCTAGAGCTTCGTGTTATGATTTTGTTTTTATTTATTGCCTGAAAGAAAAATTTATGACCGTTGGCACTCGTGGGGTATTACAGCGCCGGGCGATGCACAGCTCGTCAAGCGGCGTCACAGAGCGAGCGAGAGACAGAGACAATCCAGAGCCCCAGTGTCAGTCATTGGAAAATTCTCGACGAAGAACGATGTGCGATCTCTTCCACCTCGCAGGCACCAGGCACCTTCACCCGGGGGTATTCGAAACGATGTTTGCTAATAATGATATTTGCAGCGATTCGTTGGAATCTTTCCTTTTATAGGAGGTGCCGTGGAGGTGTACGCCGCTGTTGATCATCCGAGAGCATGCAGTGCGCGAGGGAAAGTGGCCCGGACAAGAAGACACATTCATTTCGGCCCACACTGAACGGTCTCTCGCTCCTGCGCGCGCCTGCTCGAATGTTCGGTCGAGACCAGAATCAGGTCGTACTGAATGGTTGGGGGATTTCACCCAATCTCCAAGATTGTGGCGCACTGTCAGGGCTCCCGTCACGGGCAGGCCATCACACGCACACAATAACCGAAACCAACAGCGGCTCGGTGCATTCCCGGCTCGGAGTGACATTAACGTTCTGATATAAGATTGAATGATTTACAGCTGTCACAGTGGCGAATGTGTGTTGCTGGTGAGCTGGTTCGGTTCATCTTTGTGGCGCTTGTATCTTTTTTCCAGCCCTCGACCGGTTACTCTCTCACACTGGGATGGATGTCTCTGTTAGGAATGGGGTCTTCTTGGGAGGACCCGAGCGTATGAACTGGACAGTACGCGAAGCAGGAGGGGGCGCAGGTTGGGATGCGAATTGTATTTATGTGTTTATGTAATTTGCCTATAAAGCCCTGGTGCGAGATGAATGACATACGATGTCTCGACGCACGGCCACGTTTCGGGTGGCGAGAACCCCAGGCGATGTCCGCTCCTCCAGCGCGTTTCGCTTCGGCTGGGCCAGCGTGTTGCGCTTGCAAACCCTCAAGGGCTAGCTCGAGCTCGTGATTTGTGCCGAAGTCACTGGCGTCGGTTGTGTTCGCCCTTCACTTGACGACTGGTGATGAAGTGAACGCTCTGCTGCACATGTGAGACGTCGTAAATTAAAGACCACGTCATTTGTGATGGCTCAGGCTCGTCAGGCACCAATTGTGTGAACAGACGTGGTGACGGTGACACAGGGTGCAATCGATGAGTGGATATAAGAACCGGACCTTCACCTCTCGTTTGCGGCCTGGAGAATGCTAGCTGATAACCGTGGTGAACTCTGGGAAATGTTTATTTGAACCGAGAGCTTAACGCGATGAGGAATGGGGAGCTTCAATAGCAGGACAAAGTGTGAGGATCACTTTATAAACAATTTGTCAACATTGTACCGTAATTGAAATATGCTGTTATACCGATGGATATGGATGTGCTACTTTGGTACAATTCTAATATAAGATGCTCAGTACGTAAACGACACAACATCATATAAATAAAATGTGCAATCGATACACAATTTCCCAGTATTGTTTTGTTTGCAAACTTAATTCCATCCTCCATATATAGTTAAAATTTTAATTTTTAAAAACCATTCCCACAAATCAACCAACCGAGCTAGAACCGTACCAAAAACACGGCGATGCTATATTAGGGCGAACAGGTTTTTTTTTTGGAGCATCCAGTGGAAATAGTTTAATATTCATCGGTGCCTCGTCCTCGGCCAGCCCAGAAGTTGTCTCGTTTTCTCGAGCCGATCCGACCCATAACTTTCCCTCCGAACAAAGGCCTCAAAGGACGCTGGGTTTAGTTTTGCGTCGTTTTGCATTGCCAGATCCGGGGCCGCAATAAATCATCGCTGCTTCTGGATATTTTTTGAGCAGTGATCATTCGTCACTGTGAAATATGGATCCGCAGGCAAACAACCGCAAAAATATAGCTTCCCGGTTTGGTGTTTGTGTGTGTGTGTGTGTTTGGCTTCGGAGACCAGAACACAAAACTAACGATCCTTCATCTCACGGTCAATGGATGGACGAACCATCCGAGCCGGGCGAGTTGCCCCCTTTTTGCAGCTTGGACGGTTTTTGGCTGTGTGAACTTGTCTTCGATGCTGTGCTGTAGTTCCCAGAGTGCACAGGGCTGCAGGAAAGCAGAAGACACAAACACACGCAAACAAGATGAACAAAAAAAAAACAATCCAAATGGCCATTTACATCCATCCATCCTCGCGGAATGGCTAGTTTGTCGGTGGCTAGCAGAAGAGAAGCCAAATTCGGTCATTCATAACCCTCAACTGGTGGCGAAGGGCTGGGTAGAAAGCGAGCGGATGGTACGGGGCAAAGCAAAAAACCATGCATCCCGTCACTGTACCAGCCATCGGTCGGTCGCCCTCCGGTGTCCTGGAACCACCGATGACCGGCCACGAAACCGTGAACCGACAAAAAAACGTACACAACCTTGACATGATAATTGTAAATTATTTATTACTCACGTGGCAATTCAAATATCCTGAGTAACGACCATCGCGCAACGGTCCTGCAGGACGCTGCACGGTGGATGGACCCCGTCCGGCATCGGCGCATATCGTTGGATGCACCAGTTTCGATGGATTGGTTTGATTCATACCAACGGGGGATTCGGGCGAGCCGTGACCACAAACGTGCTCGCCGAACGGTTCGCGAGATATAGTGCACACAAGCTAGAGGACAAAACAAAAAAAAAACAGAATATCCCGTCGAAAATAAAAGTAGAAAACAAGAAGTGAAGTGAAATGATTTGTGTGATATGAACACATACTTCAAATGTAAACGAGATCGGACTCGCATGGAATTGCATGATTCGAGTCCATCGGACGGCTAGCCCAGTGTATCCACGCGTTGCATTCGATTTATTGATGCACCGGAAGGACAACCTTCCCGTGCCATTCCTAGGAGGGGCATTGTTGAAGAGAAGCAGCAGAGTGACAATTGCATAGAAAATTGGCCCCCAGAAGCGGGCGGCAGGTTGGTGGCCGTGATCAGCGCGGACGTGCACTATACCTTCTGCAGTGAGCTCGATTCTCGTCAGACATCCGGCGCTTGGAGACGAGCGATGCACGGCGTGCATCGAAACAGCCAAACGACATGCAGCTGACAATGCATCGAAGATATGATATATGGCGACAGTGAATGCATTTTTATGCGCTTTCATAGTATTGTTTTAACAATTATTTTTACGACTCTCGCTTAAATCATACACTTTTATGGGGCTTGTTTGGTGCCGTACCGAGCGTGCATCACTGCTGACTGGCAGCTAGGGTACGGATGGTACATCAGGCGGCAACGTGCCGTGCAGTTGGTGGGGTCGGTTATGTCATGCAAAAACGTTTCCACGTGTGACAAGTGCGTAAGGCATGAGTGAATTGCAGAGTCGATGTAGTTGTGTTTTATGTTGCATTTCTTTTTGTCTGTGTATTTTGTTCGTCCATGTTATGGTTAATGGTCGTTCGAGGCAGGAAAGTGAGACGAGATCCTCGATGGATGCACTCGAAATCGATCACATGTTTCCTGGGCTATGAAATATATTTACATTTGTTTGCCCTTCCAGTACAAATTGAGAGTGGAGATAGTAAGTAGAACTATGGAAAAGTGTTTCATACAATCAAAAATCAGTTTGCTTTCGCTGAATATATTTTTAAGAACACAAACACATTTGTTCAATGTTTGATTTTACAAATTTTTTTTGTATAGAAACTGAACATTATAACAAAAATTGACAAAAATATGAAATATGTTTTATACTTGAATAACTCATCCAATTGTCGTTTCACTTTAAAATTAGAGTCCCCATATAAAATTTAGTAATGGAATGATTTTTTGCACATTGTCAACTAAACCTCCATTGTGCATAAGATGAATGGCACTAACAAGTTAGACGGTTCGGTTCGGTTGCCTCACACGTATCGGCCAGACATCTCACCGTTCAGTTTAAATATTATACCGCGTAAAATATTACTGTGAAGGATCGGTTATTTATGGAACATAATGGCACCTTCGTGTCTCCCAGCTACAGCTGTCCTTACAGCCATGCTTCCCGAACCAGAACGGGTTCAGTGGTTTACTTTTTATTTCACTGCGACACTGCGGAATACATTTGAAAGCTGATTGAAGCGAGGAAAAGAAATAATGTGACCGAAAAATAAAAAAAATCGAGTGACACCGATCATAAAGAACTGATCGGAAGTGGTGGAAAGCATGGGGTCTCTGTCTCTAGCTATCGCAGGCAAGCAGAATCGACTGTTTGGGAGAACATAAATGCCTAACGCTCGGGACGGATGGAACCGAATGGTTGAGAAAGATGAAATGCATTCTGCAGTGCACCGGCACCGGAAACTAGACGAAATGACACATCCTCGAGAAGTATGACCGAATAGACCGTGTAGCATCCAGGCATCTGATGTCGTCTGGCACCGGTTTCGGGTGCAATGCCGGTGCATCAGTGCGCTTCCGACAAAGGAGAATGTTCGCTTTCCGATTCGCTCTCGTCAACGATTGCTTTGGACGCTGGGCCGGCAAATCCGACAGAAATCTTAATTTATAGCCTCTATTTCGATGCAAAATTTGTGGGATTCGTTAGTTTCTTTTTGCTTTTTTGATTTTGTTAGCTTCCGCCACTTAGGACCACTCCTCGTTCGTTCGGTTGTGTGTGTGTGTGTGATATTTTTCTTGTTTGAAACCGCATTTTATTTCTTTCGGTCCAGCAGCAGCAGCAGCAGCAACTTCTGGGACTGCGGTGATCGATTACGTTGGTATGGGTGCGTTATGCTGCTCCTAGTTTTTATTGAAGCTGTACCGGTGCTCCTCTTTCGCTCTATTTCATTTTCGGCCTTGATGGATTTATGCTGTTTTGGGATTCGTTTCAGAAAGTATGTGTTTGTTATATAGCATGTTATATTTTTATGTTGCGTTTGGGTTCGATTATCCTATTTCGTGCCCAGCACGGCTCCGCTGATGCCGTGTTGTATCCCTGCGCCGATGGGTTTATGATTTACTACTGGAGGAAACATTGCAACCGGAACGACTGTGACACAATGATATTTGGAACGAATTTTATGCTCTGGCGTCCATAATTCCTATTATACGAAGGTTATGATTTGTAGCGAATGAAGAAAGCAATGTTTGTTGACAGTACGTTAGGAGCATGTGGTCATATAAGAATGCTGAGGGAAATTTTTAAGCGAGTTTTTAATGGTACTTAGCTGTAAACTTTTGACGGTTAGAGGACAATGTCTTCTTAATTAATAATTCGAAGATTAGAAGACAATCTTACATAAGGCTAGTGTTACAAGTGTGCGGAGTGGCTTCTAGCTTTACGGAATAGTTATATAATTTCTTTGATAAGCCTTCGTACATTAAATGTATATGAATAAATGGTTTTCGATTTTGAGCAGTTCACAACACAAATTGTGTTCGTGGTAATGTATAACCTGATATAAACAATTTAGATTTTGATCATTTTTGAAGATGGCAAGTGTTAATCTTATCTTATTAGGTCAATCAGATTTTTTATTCAATCTTACTCGTGTTCGGTATTACAACCAAAATGTATGGTCTCGACGGCTTGCGATAATTGTTGATCATTTGAGTTCAGAGTCTAGTGTTGCTCTTTCACTATCATTGCCAGAAAGTCTTTCATGCAGATAATTTTATTTTTGGTAATTTCATATTTCCAATTGCACAAAATATCGGTCTATTTTCCACAGAATATCGTCGAGAATTTGTGTTTTGATTGATGAAACAACCAATTAAATTAAACAAATAAAAAACCTACATGTAGAAGTATGATAAAACATATAGTTATCAGTAATAAACACAAAATTATGCAACTTGAAAGACAATGATATCGTTTAAACAGGCAGTTATCATACAGATAAAAGTTGGATGATAAAACCGGTTCAAATACTGTAAATCATACACAAAGATAAACTTTATTTCATCAACAATTGTGTAGTAAATTGAACAAATGTAGCAAATTTGATTCATAAATAGAATACGATCGAGAGTGCTTCCATTTTCCCAGTTGAAAAATCAATTTTCTGCCGAAGGGCAGTAAAGAATTATCCACCGTATAAACTTTCACTGCGAGTCCATTTTGAAACAAACTAATTGCTTTCATTGTAAAAAGTACATCTATCACCATGGTAGCCATCTCACCGGTGGTTGATGAACCGACTCGGCTCTGGAGATCGTTCAAGGCATAAGTTTAGAACGATTTACAGTCTTCGTTTTATGGCTAAAGCTACAGTGGTATCCTGCAGTTGTTTACAATCCATTTAGAAAGATGAATTGCTTAGACATTTTCGGTTGTCCTTTCTGTACGAGTGCGTTAGCGAGTACGTTCAGGGAGGGTTGTCCACTACGGTTTCGGTTGTTTGCCCAATCGGTTTGCTCTGTGCTGGATCACTTCTACCGGACCATCAAACAGTGGTTGCACTGTCGCTTTGTTTGCTTTGGGCCAGTAGGATAAGGGACTTCACCTATTTATAGTTCTCGTTTTTTTAAAGTATGATTCCTCGCATTTCGTCAACGTTGTCAGAGGCGCAGTTTTTTTTTGTAGCACACGTTGTCGCGTAGTTCGAAGCCTCTGTATTTTTTTGCGTTCACAGACCACGCGTCTCCTGCCCAAGAAAGAACGTCATGGGAGGTATAGTAAAGCGCGTTCGTTACCTTTTCGCTACACATGCAAATGCAGCACTTCACTGGGTGGAACTGGTTGTTAGAGATGATTCGTGTTTTTTTTTCATCTGGTTTTGCTTCGTTACCATTCCGATACAGTCACTTCTAAGTGGACATGCACGGTAAGCATCACCATCAGTTAAGCGTTCATTTCGCTGGTTGAGGCCGTTGGAAAGTATCGCCCTGGATCGGAGGCTTCCGGCATTTCAACCACAGGAAGCGCCATTTGATACGGTGAAACAAGTGAGAAAGCAGTGGAAACAACGACACACAAAAAAATGGCTCACTGTACAATGTTCACTTGAAAATGGCCCGAACGTGCGGTGTCGCGTTGAGTTGTGACATGGACAACCTGCCAAGCGACAGTTATAGGCCGTCAAGGATCTATGTATGTCATTCGTGTTTCAAGCATAGTTTTTTTTTTGTGTTGCAATCGTGTACAGCAGTTCACTTGTGGTGTCTCGCACCCCACAATCTTACGGTACAATACGGTCCGCGGATATGGTGGGGGTTCTACGTTTTGTTCCCGCGTTCGCTGCACGTAATGTTTCACACCACGTGTCAGCTGCTAGTTTCAGTCGCTCGATTCCCAGGCTCGCGCGACGCTGGATGGACCTCGCCTACCCTGGAAAAGAAGTAAATAATGAAAGCCGTTTCGCGGCGTGGTTGCCTTGTTTTCATTTTTGATTTCGCTACGTCTAGCCTCTCGGTGACATTTGGTGTCGGTTGTTGAGCCTCGGCTATGAACGATCTGTTTGTTTATGGCGTCAACGATGGTTGGCACACTCGGAGGGTGCGATGATGACGGAGGCTCACTGCGGTCATAAACAGGACCTCGCGGTTCGTGGCTTATGGTGTGACAGGTAGCTTACCTTCCTATTAACCCCAGCGCTTACCTTGTTAAGGGTAGGGAACACTGTAGGAAACACGGCAACGCAACGTCCACGTGGTTGCTGGCAACGATTTATGTTAGCATGCTGTTGGTGATGCAAGGCAAAAAGGCTCATTGCACATGATTTACATCTTGGGTGAGATGACTTTAGTGAGTGAATGGCGCGCTGCAAAGTTAAAGGTGCGCGATCAGCTGAGCACTGTGGTTCAGGAGCGGTGTGCAGCTCAACAGTTGTCTGGGTGGTGTTGTTTTCGTACAAAGAAGCGGCTTTGGTGGGTAATTTGAATTAATTACTAAAAGATTTGAAACACAATGAAGTTTTGAAAAACAGGAAGTGATCAGCTGAGCTTTTTCGCGTGGTTTTTCACGTTCATTTGAGCAATTTTGCTGATTCTAAATACAAATTTAGAAAAAAAACATTATCAAGAAAGAGACATGGCACAATTTTGATTTATGATACGCTTTCAGCCTACACACCTTAGCACTCGATTATTTGAATAGCTAACATTATCCAACAGAAGAAAAAAATCCTTATCACAGCCACACTCAAGTGTCCATAAAATGCACGCTATCTAACGCGAACGGGTATTACAGCCGGGAACTCTATAAATCTTTAGCCCGTTTAACGTCCATTGAGTTTTGAAGGCTAGCAGAAAAAAAAGCGGTAAAATCAAGCAGCAGAAACCCGATTCCGTAGCAGATGAAAACATTCGAACCGACCAATTCGTCATCCGCCACTCTAAGGGAGAAGAAAAAGCGAGATTTTCTGCTCAAGAAAAACTGCGGCTAAAAACGGATCATTTTATGATCGGCTTTTATGTGCTCCGGTGCTCCTCTTGACATACATTCGCTCGAGTCTTGGGCTCGGCTATCGTGCACTTTTCGCCTTGCCATTCAGCCGGTCACACTTTCGTTCTCCGCCTTTGCCCGATTGGTGCTAGGTCAGAAATTGCTATCACTTTCCTTGAAAATCGGCACGGAATGCATACACCAACCCGTTCCGTCTTTCGTTCCGCGGGAGGTGCGAGGACTGTGCCACCATTTGTGGCGGTGGTGGATGCGTGGGTGGGTCATGATTTACGACGGTCCTGAATGCCGCACTATTCGTTATCGATCAAATTCTAGCGCGTGTCAGGCTGGCGAAGTTTTATTATCACATAATTAGTTTGTTTAGTGTGAGGAAATGATTTGCCGACGTACCCGATACGTACACACACACATACGCCGGCCTGTGATCATTTCGTGACAGTGACAGTTAATGGCGCAGCCGGCACGGGTATGCGATTGACTTGATTTTCGAAGATATTGGAAGCGAATGAGCTCATCAGGCAGGAGGTCCCACGCTGGAAATCGGACAGATTTATGGCGCTCGATCATAAATCAGAGGCAGCTAATATTAAACTCCGTCAAGTATATTGCCCTTGGCATTTTCCAACGTTCGACAGCGCGTTTGGGGTTCATATTGTCTCTCCTGCTCGTGCGTCGGTCGTTCGGTCGGCGGTGTGGAGCAATTTTGGGAAAGGGGTTGGTATTTTGGAGAGGGCCAGACCAGAGAGATCGACCGAAGCTGACGAAGCCGAATCGATTACGATGAATAAAGAGTGATTTGTGTCTTCTTTACCCCACAGGACAGTGTTACGCAGAAACTGGGCGACATTTTCTGAAATGGAACGGCCAGTCCACGACAGACGACAGTAAACAGTTGTTTCTCGTATGATTCTCGCATCCTACGCGTTCGCTGCGCTGATGGCATAAATTAGGTAACAAATTATCGTACAAGATGTATCGCGAGGTACGGTTTGTGGTAATGTGTTCGTGGTTGCTTGGTAAATGTCTGCAGTACGAATCGAAATGGTATGGTAAAAAGTTTGGAAAATGATGAGTGATCAGTGAAAGACGTATGCAGTTTGAACAAAGTTCGTGCGTGAACAATCTGAATAATGAATTTATTACAAAAAATGTATGCAATGTTCATAAAATAACTATTTAATGCTTGGTTTGGTCAAAAGAGCTTTGTAGTTGGTGAAGAAAAGTTAGCGACAATTTTTTTGGGTCATATCTGTCCCCAAAACCAGATATCCGGTACCCTGAGGAGGCACCCTAACATATTGAGACATGCTTCACGCCACTCCAGAGCCGTTTGCCGGTGAGGATGGCCAATTAGTACGCTATTAGGTGATGATATCGAGCGTTATTGAGTTTCGTACAGATTCGAGAGTATACTCTTAATTATCGCCGCGTAATCACCGTGGTGAGTTGCAGCCTAGCCTAGCAGCAAACCGCACCAGGTCCAGAGGCACTGACCTTCCGGTTCCAGTGCAAAGCTCCCACATCTCGGGCGGACGCGCGCGCCGAATGGCAGCAATATATTAGGTCATACGCCGAGCGTCGTGGTCGAAGCTGGTGCCCTACTCTGCATCCGATCGAATCGCGTTCTCGGTCGTAGTTGAAAAACGAGTTTAGCAACTTTTGTTTGGGTGCGGATCACGAGCCCGATGCTCTCTGGCGATGGGGTTTTTGCATGCTGCCGTTCGCCTGCAATCGAACACTCTTCGAGCAGGTTTGAATCGTCATATTTTACCGTTTTTCCTTACCGCAAACACTGCACGGAAGGAAGAGGAAACCACCTGTGCACCGCCACGGTTCTGTCCTAGTTCTCGCCGTACGCGCCAAACGCGAGATGGTAAGAAACTGAAGTACCGTAACTACGTGTCAGTCTATCAATCATTTTAATTGACAATTTTATAAGATCCTCCTGCGTTTCGCCAACCCTGCAACCCGTCATTTACCCTGCGTGACTCATTTTATTTCCGCTTTCCGATGGCTACCAGTACGGTGAGCATCTGGTTCTTTAACAGCGCGTGTACTTGACCGTTTCGGCGTGCTAGTGAACGAATCGGCCAAAGGATGACCCCGTTGCGAACGTCCTTCCGTTCGCGTCCCACTGAGTGGGCTCGTAAATTAAAAGCCACCCTCGCTTTCCCTCGAGGGGGTCGCAAAACATAAACGTCACAGCCACAAACTAATTACTGACAATCGATGATTTATACTGACCGTAAATTTAACCCCTTCTAATCACTCCCGCAAACCGACCCGCGAAGATGCGTTTCCTTCGCCTCCGTACCGCGTCGCGTCGGGCAGAAAGCAAAGAAAGTCACCGGGAAGGCTTTCTAGGCGGTGCGAAACCGCGCTCTCGGGACCAGGCTTCCAATAGTGCTTCGATTAAAAATGCACCTTCCACCGTACGCGCGGGTGAACCTATTCTTAACCGATGATGATGCACGCGCCCGTCGTTTAAATTGCTACCATGTGCTGGCGAGTACCACGGCGGAACCATCGGGTGTTAATGGTCCGAGTCTGGTGCGAACGCTAGTGGTCCGGCGATGCCTGTGTGGCCACGGCGATGGGCCATAGTTTTTGAAGCGAATGTGAATTATTCTATCCATTGGCACAATAAATAATATGGCTGCAGGGCACGATATGAGTTTGAGTGCAGTATCGGTCGGCAGCGCCCCGGTTCGTAGCCAGGGTACGGTTCCTTTGGCCTTCTACGGAAGTGACAAGCTTTTAGCACCCTGCTAGTGTCGATAAATCATGCCGGTGTGATTCACTTTGAACGTGGCGGCCGCTGCGCTGATGTGGCCGTTACAAGGACCGTCTGCACAAGCGTGAGACCATGAAGCCATGATGATTGATGGGATACCAAATAGAGGCAGGCACACGATACTTTTGAGCCACCGTACAGGGATGGTGGTGTGCAAATTTCGTATTTTAAAACCCGCCAAGGACGAAACGGTTACGAACGATTAATGTGGCTTGATTGGCTTAGTCTAAGGGAAGGTATGGAGCAAAATTTGAATTATATGATTAATTGTATTAAAAAGATTTGATTGGCAGAATATATCACAGCTATATGAAGGTGCGGAAATGGATCTGATTTTTGTTAAAGGCTTTATTTTAAGGAGTATTTAAAACATTTTCCTTCTTCTAGTGTGCAAGTAAACTAATGGCTAAGTAAACAACTTAGCCCAAGTCTTGCCGGACAAGTATGGCCGATTCCATTAGGCTAATATTTATGATGATGGTTTAGTGTCCACATTCTCTTCCCCTTATCCTGCCCAAATGGGTTCAATTAGTAAAATTCTAGATGGACCGTTCCAGGCGCTCTACCGATAGCATCGTCGTTAGCAGTGGGCATTCGAAAATGAGTGGATCCTTCGAGTAATGGTAGGATTGCATCGATTTTGATGCAGTGGCTTGCCCAAGACTCGTTACACTGGCATGGACGTGGGAGCTTGGGCAAACTTGCCCCTATCGATCGTAAGGCACAGTGCGGCTAAGCTTACCACACTTCCCCGAAAACCAGAGCACACAGAAGAATCCAACCTCGGTGCAAACAAATTGCCGTGAGCGGTGTACATTATCACGGTACATGCATGACTATATTATAAGCGCCAAGCATCCAGTAAATTATTATGATGCATGTGACCATACGCCAGTACGCTGTGGCCGCTTGCATCGAAGTCGTTCGTGGACGATTCTTCAACACGAGCCGCAGAAGTACACCACATTGTACGGATTCCCTGCCGATCGTTTGCCACTCGGTCAGTGCTTTCCACTGATGACTTTCGCATCGGAAAGCACTCGAGGGTGGTTTCAAGGTTTTTACTGGTGCTGCTGCTGCTGTCGCTCCTGGTGGGATGGGGCTTTGTTTTCTCATTTCGGGAAATCTTTGCGTCCTGCTGCACGTTGTAAGAAACGTTGTATAAATCGCTGGCTTCTGATGTATCAATGGTAATAAATTTCAATGGCATCAAATGCCTCTTTGTGCTACGGACGGAAAGTGGACGGGAACCTATACTCCCCGGGCAATGTGTTACGATCCTGCCAATGAAAGATTGCTGTTCGACAATGCAGCTCGATGCAGCGCATTCACTTTGCTGCACTGTTTTGTGAAGAGCTAATGGTGGTGGTGGTGGCTGCGTTGGTGCAAATTTGACACAAATTGATCGTTTCGATGAAAGGTATTATTTAGCTTTCTTCGTCCCTTTCCAGCAGGCACGCCAAATCGGACAGTGTTAGGCGGCTGTGTTTTGCATAGCGCTCACCGTACCCTCAAGGGTGACTATTAATAATAAAATGATTGTTGAACTGTACCATTAGGGCCCGTTTACTCTTCGGGGCAAAAATCGATAAAACGAACAAATAATATTTCATCATACGTGAGATATTTTTCATTTCACAATGTTATGGGCCGAAGGTGTATTGTGTGTGTTTCTATTGTTCGTTAACAAGCTTGGTCAGTGTGGGTAGGGTAGATGAAATCAATACACAGTTCACACCGCAGTAACAAATGCCCTTGTAAACTATTTTTTTGCATAATCCGAATCCTATCGAATAAAATCTCGTGTAACGAATTATTCTAATTGGAACACTTGTTGTTGCAGCTCTTAACTGACAAGTGGTCTATCAAGTCATTGATTAAATTTAGCAAAAAGATCAGCTGAAAGTTTTCTCTTGCTTGCCAACTATGAGTTTTTTTTTTCGCATTTGGTAAATATTGAAACATCTAACCAGTTACCACCCTGCTGGATCTTCTTCTTCTTCTTTTGTCGAGGTTTATCGCGCTACGTCACTGGAATCCAGCTTCCTGGTCCTTCCTGTGTTAATACGCGACCGTGTTACCTCTACCTCTATTCAAATGGACCGGCAACTGAAGGCCATATGTCCCTGCTGGATCTAACTATGAAAAGTTGCCATTGTTTTCGTTCTCCAAGAAATCTAATAGGTTAAAAAATTTGATCGTCTAAAGGTCTTCATCTACCAAGAGTCCTCGTAATCGAGGATTTGTCGACCTCAAAGAGCTTTCATAGCGGGAGATCTCATTTAAAACCGACCATGTCGTTGAAGGTGCGTCATCATTCAAAGGACCTCTTCGAGTAGGAGAACATTATGGCCAGGGATTTTGAAAAATTCCAAATTCATTTTCAATATCAATTGTAATGCTGATCTCCTTAAATTTTGAGGTTAATTAAAATTTTAGTGATCTCCGTATGAACCAGATTATTTCACTTTTGAATGTATGTATGTCGAGGAAGGCGGAAATTCTTACATAATTGTAATTAATAGTACAATTTAAAAACTGCTAGGTAGTATTATCGTCATAACATGATTGACTGTAGACAAAACATTTTACCTTGCAAAAAAAATCCATTTTTGCTTATTTTTTAAGAATCTGTACTTTAGAAATACTGCCAGGCCATCTCACATAAATAAACAAAAACGAATCTAAACTTCCATTGTATTTTACACCGATTCATAACATAAATAAGCAGTGAAAATTGGAAGTAATTGCCTAAAACTCATACAACCCGTAAGCCGTTAGATAATCGATAATAATCACTTGCCCCACTAAATACTCGCACAACACCTAGCACCTAGCCCAAATTCCGGCGTGCGGCACAGCATTAGATTTGTTTGCAGTAAATACCAGCTCATTTCGATATTGCAAACGAAAACTTATTACTATTACACACAATAAAGAATACATTTTCACCCCATAATCACCTGCAATTAGATTGGTCCATTAGGTTTTCGTTTGCATCCGTGTGTTTTGCATAAATAATTTACGGTTTCCGATAGCTTGTCTGTTCCGAACGACTAACACCAGAAACCCAGTAGCTTGCAGACGTTCGAAAGGATACGGGCTTTTGGCGGAACCGGGAACGCCAGCGGTACGTGTCAATCGAATGCAAATGCAAGCGAATGGAACATCAACAACACCACAGGCCGGCACAGGGTTTCGGTCGATGCAGATTCCAATTCGCGACGAAATGAAATGCATCATATCCTTCCGTTGCGTGCCGTTTCGCTTGACCTTTCGCTGGCCGGTGCAGTGTATCGTCGGGCTGAGGTCGTCGCGCTTTTTCCCGCCAACCATCAGCGCTCGTGAAGCACCGGCAGCATTTTTCCACCAAGCGCTGCCGCATGTTTCACATCCTTTCGGGCGGGGGCGTGTGCGACACGAAACGCGGCGTGTGAGATGTTTTCCGCCACTACGCAGGCAGATATTTTCCCGAAAGTACCGGAGAACCCGATAAGTTTTATTTATATGCGTTTATATGTGACAATGACAGTTAATTATTATTAAAACGACATCTATATGGACATGACATACAATCAGTACGCGATTCAATGCGTACTGGGAGAAGGACCGGGCGCACAACAACCCGCCAAATCTGGATGTGCGAACGGGTGAGCGGGGTTTTGTGGGGCGGGTACGGGATGGGTGGGTTCCGAGCCACGGAAAAGTCATCCTTTGCAGCGAGACGGTAGGAATAAAATTAGATACGCCTAGGTTTCACACCCCGGTTTCGGAACATATCCCACAATTCTTTGCCCAGTGTTCGGGGAAGTGGTGTGCGGTGGCATTGCGGGTGAGATTGGCATGCATGTTCGGGTGTGCTGGAGATCCCCGAAAATGGGTTGTTTCGTGTGGCCCTTCCTATATGCTACCGCTGCCGAGATGCAGTGCCTCGCTGGGCGCTATCCTGCTGCCATCTTTCATCGCTACCAAACAGCTATCTGTTTATGCTGATTTGGCAAACAGTGTTCGTGCGTCAAGCGGAGTCAAGCTGGTGCAGGTGGAGAAGGTTGCATCCTCCGGGCATCACCAACGCGGCGGCAGGGGGGAGGCTAAATTTTCACATTTCGGAAAGCATTGGTCAGCTAAAGGGTTTCGATTTAGGGCTGGGTGCGGCGGGCAGTTATGCTATTATAATGTTTTTCGGTCGACCAACCGCGGTGTTATTTTATAATGGACGACCGAATGAATGAATGAATGAGCGGATGGAATTGGTTGGCAGAGGGAAGGCGTGTAGTGAGAGGTAAGGCAGCATTATAAAATTGCTCGTTGGTAGCACGATTTGGATGGTGAGGAGGCAACCGACGAGCTAGAGAGCGCATTATATTTCATATCAAAAGCGTTCAGCTGTCGGAATTGTGATTTAAAAGATCAGTTGTGGTGTGCAGCAATGGTCGAGTGTGATTCCATAGGCTCGCCGGCGATGCCACTTCCATCCACTGTCCACGGAGAGAGGTGTTCGTATGTCAGTGGCATAACCGCGATGATGAGTGGGTCGTCCAGCTGCATACGCGCGTTCGGAGCTTCGGTACGCGAGCATGTTCGGCGGGCGAGCCATCGCGTGTTTTTGGAGGTTACGTTGAAGTGGCGTTTATTTTTGGCACATTTGGACGCTGTCCCGATTTGGCAAATGAGCTTTCGGGGCCTGTCACCATCAACTGTTAAATAAATGAATGTACAAGCTTCCGAAACCCTGACACGGCTGTGTTTTTGGCGGGATATCTTGACACATTAGTGAATAGCGGACAGATATTGCATGAAGAGGGTTTAGGTTTTCGGTCCAGTTCTAGATGCAGTAGTCACATTCCGGCCGGAAAGGAGCTGATGAGTTATTACATTGGTTGTTAATTGGAAAATCCGTGAATGAATTGAATAACGTTTAATTTTAAAGTAGATTGACATGGTTAAGTATTCTATGGCTAAACAGCAAAGACATCTACTTCGACTCTTTGCTACATCTACTTCGACGTCAACTCTTAACTCGTATAATGGAATTGTGGAATTTGATAGGAACAGGTAGAGACAGTGTTTTTTTTTTCTAAATTACATTTGAAAATATTATAGCGTGAATTTAACATACTGAAAAATGGAACTAGAATTGAATTTGATTCTGTTTAACAAATTCGTGTTTCTCTTTTATTCTCCAAACCAGCACCAAATACGAATAAACCCCGTATGTATGCCAATCAATCAGCTCCGCTCATTAGTGTTAATTTTCTGACATTCTATCACCGTCTTTCTCGTTGCCATTATTAATACAGGTCTTCCTTCTTTTACGCTTTAATCAACTGTTTCCCCGCATGCGGTTGTTCGCGTCGGGAGAGACGGATGAAATATGTTGATGTTGTTGTACAAACAACAATAATATTTTACAATAAATTAGAAGCCGTATCGCACACGAAGATCATTCGATCTAAGGTACAATCGGAACGCGCACGCTAAAACGGTTAGGTGGGATCCATAGACGATGTCAATTAGCTGAAAATGAAACGAGAATCGAAATTTCCCGTGGTTTGACAAATCATCCATAATTCACCATTATGATCTGATGGTGATGATTTAGTGACCGACCGTTTTGGACGAGCGATTCCAACGGCACAATTAGGCGGATGAGTTATAGCAAGTGGTAGTGAGTTCATGTTGATACCACCACCAAACAAACAACAAACTTGGTTATCTTTGAGCAACTTTGAGTATCTTTCAATCTTCGGGCTTGCTGTCGCTTGTCCAATCGTGAATCGGTGAGTTATTTTTTTTTTGCAATTCTTAAGACTGAGCGATACAGTGGCCCAATGGCAGAGGCTTTGGTATTTGACACACTAGGAATTCGTGACGAATCTCTATCGAACCAAACCGTTTTCCCGTATGAAGGACTGACAATCAAGCTACCTACAAATAAAGCTCTGACTGTCAGAAATGGATGTTCAAGCCTTTTGTGATCTGCAAGACCTGAAGAGTCAAAAAACGAAGAGATGGCCTACGATAAGTTACATTTCGTGTAAAAATACAAAGCTTAAACATTCCTTCAGTTTAAAGGTGAAAAACAGAAGATTTATATACTTTTGACGTTGATCTTGAAACTGCCGAGGTTCTTGTTCTTTCCAGCACAAGCTTCATTTTCTCTGTTACATACTTTAAGCCACATTATAGTGGGCCGTGTAGCGGCACCCGTGGGCAGAGAGGCTCGCCAGATACAAACCGTTTAACGTTGGTTCAATTATTATGAGCAGCTCGATTGATGGCTGCACTATAAAGCCTTCGCACTTGATTAAACATAAATATAAGGCTACAAGTTCCTCAAACCACTTTGGCCCGCACCATCGGCGTTTGAATCATTCGATTAATCCACATAAAGGTATTGATTTATGGCAACAGGCGGTTGTGTACCATCGCAGCCGGTGTGTGGATTTAATCACGGCCAGGCGCAAGGTTTCGCACTGTAAACGCGCGCGCGAATGTCAAGGTTTCTGCCACGGAGCAGGAGGCAGGCTTATGGCAGGGGTTTGAGGTAGAACGCATGCAGCGGAAGTGCAAGAAAGCCCGAAGGAATGTTGCTTTGTGTTGGTGGTGGTTGGTATGGGTGGCGTGACAGAATCATGAGTTCAAAGACCTTACATTGGGCGCTGCAGGAACGGTGGTCATGCGTGATCAAACACGCGGCTTTTCAATGGTGCAAACTATGAGCGGGTCGAGAAGTTTGTCACTCCCCGAATGCAATATTCTGCAACTCTGTGTGATGCGAGCGGGCTAATGTTGAGCGCTGAAGATGACGGCACTGCTATTATCGAAATGTGGGTCGTAAACTACGCGAAATGATTGCCGATTTCTGCGGGATGCACGGGTCCGAGCTGTTTGGAGCTGTGTCACCGCTTATTAAGTAATTATTTCCGATACAGATTGAGTTTTATTTCAGTATGTTTATCGAATGTTGCACAATGTTGAACAAGAGCAATTTATAGGTGGAAGAAGCGTTCAATGGTGTGGCTAATGAAGTAATTAGTTTAACACGTGGGATTGTGGCGAATTCAATCAATTCAAAGTAAAATCAAATTGGAACAAAAGATTATCTTTAAACATATATTAAATGTCACACATCATCACGAATAGTTTATAATGCAAAAATTCAATCATTGCTGAGAATGTATAGTTACTTTATTTCATTAAATCGTTTCCTGTGTCAGGTTTCGCAACACAACAAGCTAAACTCATTTAATTTATAAAATATTGGGATTAAAAAGTTCTCTGCGTAATATCAAATATGTTCGGAATCTTCAAAGATTTAAACTGAGGTCTACTTTCGAAGGCACATTAACTTCAATGCGTTGAAAGGAGTAAAAAAAAAGATCCAATAAATGCAATCATGAGTGTATGCCAGTGTCAAAATTAAGACAAAGTCGAGCACTCTCACCAAACAGCCAAAATGCGGGCATTTTTTAGGCTGCGTTTTTTTGTTGGTGTAAAATGTCTTGCTGCATTTCGTTGTCCTTTATAGACACATTCGTTTTACATCCTACTCTCTAACCAGTTTGAGTCATAAAATTAACTGAAAAATTGCATCAATAACTTTAATCAATGTGTCAACGGGGATCCTTTTTGCATATTGAAAACGGCATTATTTCATACCGAAATGAAGGTTCTGCAGGTTCAAGTTGAAGTGGGTTTTTTGGGGAGGTTTTTATTTTTATTGTTTTAGGTTTCTGGTTTAACGTTCCTCGTAACTTACATCGTGGGCCGTTGCAGTACCGTCGATCAAAGGTAAATGAGTTTAAGAATAGCTCCGACGCTCGGTTGTTGGGTTGTTCCTGTTATTGGTATTTTTAATCTTTAGCAAAGAAGCAGCCTCAATTTTGAAGGTTTTTAAAAGTGTTGCCAATGCAATCAGTTGTTTGTAATGCAACGTCAAACAGCGGACGTATAATGTTTTGGCAAGCTGTTAAACACTGCACACACATACTGCAATGTTGCAAAGGATTGTCTCTACTGGCAAATAAAGCGTACATTGAATCAGCGACACTCGTTCCCGCGGGACCTAGTATGTCAACAAGCGAAGAGAGGAAAAGCCTTTGCTTGAAAACGAACATAAATTATTCGGCAACTAATTCGCAAGACTGCTCCAGTTTGCTGTTTAGCAATTGCGAAACCAACGAACCGTGCAGCAAAACCGTGCCACCCAAAGGACAAAGGACAACAATGGTGGAGGGCGACGGGCGGGAAGCGGTAAGAAGCGAGTGACCGTTTTGCGATTTACAATAGAAAACTGTCCGCATAAATGATGATTAAAATCGTACATTCAATAATTTATCAATATTATAATAATATTATTTAGTTTGCAATAAATACCGAAATTGCGTGAATAGAAATGAAATTTTGATGATTTATGGTGGTTCGCTTCGGCTGGTTCGGTACACCGGGTGACTCCGTGTCCGAGACTCCTCGATCACGTCGGTGTGCTGCAGCTGCAGCGTGAAGTTTGCCTGGCGGTGGCCCCGTTTGTACTGCAACATTTGAAATACGACGCTCACCACTGCACTAATCATTCTCGCGTGGAGGGCCCCGTTAATGCGCGGCACGGCGGCAAGGTGCAGCGTGGATAGCGCTGTCGATGTGCATTTGGAAGTAAATCCTCCATCGATGTTGACCAGGGTGGAGGATGGTACGATTTTTAACGCCGGGTCGGTGGTGAGGTGTGTTTTGTGCGACTAAACCGCTGCCGCTCATAAATATCAATAGCGGTGAAAACGGATGTATTCGGGAGGAGAAGTGCCCAGCAAGGACCGGGTAGGATTGGAAGGATTGAGCGCGTAAAAGCACAATCAATTCCAACACTGGTGCTGCATCGCTGTAAAGCATGTGCATATACAAAAATAAAACGAAACAGTACGGAGCAATTTTAGTTCTGCTGCAGGGATGGATGGAGCGGGGTTTACGATTTGCAATTTTCCAACGATTGTAACTCAACCGTAACCAGAACAATCGTCATCGAAATGTTTTGATAATTCGTTTAGTTTTTGATTTCAGCTCGAACAGTTTTACGGGTCGAAGGTATGGTGAGGGTGTTTTGCGGAGGGATGATACGCGTTTGGCCGGCTGTGATCAGGTGGGAAACATTTTTATGTTCCCGATGTTGGACTAATAAAATTTCTCCCCACGCCCTACAGTGCCGGGTTTATCGTCCACTTGTTCGGCAAAAGCGATTATAATCTCCCGAAGGGAGTTGATTTACATCAGTGCAGTGCCATGTAACGAACTGCACCAACTGCAATGTTATTAATATATTATTATGGCGTCAACTGTGCTTCCGTTTTTGAAGAGCGAACAAAGGGAAAGGAATTTTTGTACAATCTATTTATACTAGGGTAATAAATCTTAATTACATTTCTGCATTTATACTACAATTAGTAAGTTCGGAAGCGTCCATGTTCTGTTGCTTTAGTTGCTAAGAAATACTGGTAAAACAATCACTGTTTGGTAGAAAACATATCACCTCATATTATTGTTTATATCAATTCATTTCGATAGACAGGAAAACGACGTCTTGACGTGCTCCAACATTCCTCGGTCTAGTGCCGTCGTCTGATAATTAAATATCCCGGCTGTTCTAGTAGACGCATCAACGCCATCACTCCATCTCGGTTTGGGTTTATACCGCCTCCTCTGCCCATGTGTACGACCTAGAAGGATGTTATGGGTTAAGTAGTCTGGTGTCATTCTCATGACATGACCTGCCCTCCTGCTGGCGTGTCTAATTCGCTATACGATGGTGAGATCATCATCTGGCTGACACTAAAGACACTAGAATATATTAAGTTAAGTGTTAAGTCATCTCGTTTACCCGCTCCCGCACTCCTTTCCTTTACCCCTATGTGCTGGACCGGGATATGGCTTGATAGTGGCCATACCTTAGTGCCCCACATAGATTCTACGGTGGCAAGAGCCTGGAAAACACTGGGTATCCTTAAACGTATTGCTCGTGACTTTTCCGATCCTCTGTGTCTGAAAGCGCTATACTGTTCACTGGTCAGGTCTTTGCTGGAGTTGCTGGAGTTGGAGTCTTTGCTGCTCAACTGCTGGGGCTTGACTCTCTTGAGTTCCGTCGTTCACACTCCCAAACCCTATTTGTCGCTTCCCTCTTGCTCGATTGTATTGATGCTCCTTCTATGCTCTGCTCCATCCCATTCTACGTTCCCAACCGTTCCCTTCATATCCGTCCGCCTCTAATGATTCCTAGACGCCGTACTTCGGTTGGTCGAAACGACCCGTTTTTGCGTGCACTTCGTTTTTTAAATTCCTCGTCTCATGTTTTTGATTTCCACCACTCATTACCATCGTTCCGCTCCATGTTAAGATCCTCTCTCTATCCCCCTACTCCTCTCCCTTCTCTCTAAATTAAGCATTAATTAGTTTTAAGTAGACTGTAAGTTCGTTTGTGTAGCCAACAGGCAGACAATACGTAAATAAATAAAATAAAAAATAAAATAAAATATTTATCCAAAACGGAAAGCAGAGTATGCAAGGATCGTAGTCGATCTGTGATAAAAGGATTGCGAAGAAACATGTAGACAGGTAGAAAGAACTTGATCAGCAGCATAGAAGCATATTGTTAGCAGTAGAATGTCCAGACAGTTTGACGATTACCATATGGAAATGATATCTAAATAATCATGCCTTAGAAAACTGAATTCACAGGAAATTACGGAAAAAGTGATCGTTACTGGAATGATGATTACGAGGAAGGACACAATATACATCATTCACAAACAGTGCATACAATACAGGACTTAGAGCACTACTTCGACAAAGCTGCACTTTCTTCGAGCAAAGAAAACTCCTAGAAATTTGATGACTAAACTCCCAATAGCTATCCATGTCAATTGCTTACCAATAACGGTTAACATCGGCTTATTAACGATGATGAACGGTGCTATAAATAGTTTCTTAAAATATAAACACATTATATGACGACTGAAACCGTAAATAAACAACACAACATTTATTAAAAATCCTTTCACAAGGCAAAACCTGTTTCCACACTGATGCACCATTGATGTGATACCGATCGAGTGATTCACTGTAAATACCCATGAATTTCCCACTATCTGCCGGTGACACAACTGACCCATTCGCAGCGTGATGTGACAACGTTCAATCATCCGGCATTTCGCCATCCGGTTCGGCTTACGGTCGGCGTGCACAATGACGTTCACAATGATTTATACTGTCCATCATAAATCAATCAAACTTCGCGCGGTTGTCGGCAATGTTCGACGGTGTATTGCGAACATGGGATGCATTTTTGTTTACTTTCTCATCGTTGGATCATCCCACACACTTCAATCGTCTTTCCACAACAAAGAAATGTCTCCTTCATTATTTGATAAAATAAAATACATAAAATAACATTAATTTATCATGAATCTTAATGCAGCAATAAATCGCATCACCACCATCGGTTGACACATTCGCGTCGCCTGTCTATTCGACTGTGCCTGTGGACGATAGGGATGATTGAAGGTTGGTGCGAAGAGAAACAGGAAACGGGGGTAAGAGAGAGAGAGAGAGAGAGAGAGAAAGAAAAAAGAGAGACAGAGAGAAAGCAAAACGAGTGTGACCGGGAAAGGCAAAATTATTGGTGAATGTTGATTTTGACATTTTTTCTTCACCACCGTCGGCGACGGTAATCCATCAATCTGCTGGCACCCATTCGCGGTGCAAATGCAGCTGAACTGGAAAGCTGGCAAAAAAAGCGAAGCTTTATCACAGGCTGCCACAGATGGAAAGAAAAATAGTGCCAGATAATGACTGCGGTCGGACATGCCGTCAATCACTCGATGCTTCGAACCTGTGACAACTGTGCTAAAGTGTCCATCCACACAGCTTCCTCACGCACGGTTTGCCCAATTCAAACAGATCACGCTTTTGCTCTCTGCGGTGCATTTTTCCATCGGCAGACAATCGGGACCTTACTTCCTCGTGTGCGTGTGTGTGTGTGTGGTTGCTTTTGATGGGGCTCTCTGTGCTTTAAAATGCTCCCCAAGGGCGAAACCCAACGTTGGATTTTTTTTGGATGCTGTGAAATTCGAATGCCGAAAACCCTTTTTTTGCTGCTTTTCGCACGAGATCAATTGTTCTCGGCTTGTTGTGGATCATTCTTCGTTCGATGGGTGAGGTTGACGTGATTTTTTTTGTGTGTGTTCTGTTTTCTCGTGTACCTTGTCCATTTGGACACTTGCCTGTCGTTAAACGACGTGTGCCGGATGTCCTGCAGAAGTTATTTTCGATCATCAATGTTGGTAAAGCAGGAGCGTAGGATAATGATTCAATCAGTCTTTGACTGAGGTTCGTTTTATCAGATGTTTCATCGATAGTTTAGAGCTGACAGGATGCAATTTGTCGATGTGATTGAATGTTTATAGGGGGGGTTTATAAAAGAGACGGTTTATGCTAATTTAATAGCTTTCATCATTACGAAACTATTTTTATACAATGATATGCTGTTGTTGATCATAAATTATTGAACCGTTTGACTGCACAATAACGTTCAATGTAATATTTTTGCAAATATTCGCTCACGCAATAATAAATAAGACAAATATGTGTGAAGAAGTTTTGCCTGACGAAACTACTTGTTTGCTCAACATTCACAGCAGGCCGTCCATGCGAATGTCCGAGCCTCTTTTACCACACATGGCGACGGATGTTATTTCAAACTTTCTCTTTCTTTCTTTCACCCTCTTGGTGACGCATCCAACCGTGCAGGTCTGGTCGTAAATCAGTGCGCAAAACTAGTCCAATCAACCCAAAACAGGATGCCTCACCTCGACAAGCTGGTAGGCCTGGTGGTTGTAAATCGTGTGCAAAAGAAATGACATTCCTAAGGCTGCAATTTCTACAAACCTTCGTTTGATGCTTTGACTGATGCCCAAAAACGGAACGAACAGAATCGGTGTACCTCGCGGCGGGACTTTTGTTTGCACCGGGTAATGAACCAAGCAAATTAGCTTGTTTTGCAGCATAAAGGAACACATATAGCAAAACATGGATTGGACATACGTTCGGTAGAAAGTGTGACGTTTTGATGGTACGCTGTGATGCTTCAAAGAATAACCGTATCGGAAAGCGATTCATGCTACCCTTGTAGTATGTGCGGATTGTCAGGAAAAGAATTTAAATTTATGGTTCACCATATATTACACACATGCGTTCGGTGTGGTCGAAATTTGCAAATGCAATTTCTCGATATCTGTTTGTTTTGTGTGCGAATGCAAAAGCCGGTTGGGCAATGGTTTGAAAGCGAAGGAATCGATACACATCAAGGGAATTCAGTAGAGCAGCAAAAATTGTAACATTGTGACCATGCGGGAAAGTAACGCAGAGGACAATGTGGATGGTTTTGGTCATGCGTTAAGCGCTATTTTCAAATCCAACCTCGGTAGGAATCGGTACAAGTTGTAAGGAAAATCCTTCTTTTTAAACCAATTTAAGGTTCGGTAAGTGTGGTATGTATTCCGTTGAATTTCGTTGTTTCAACAAGCTTGCTGCTTGCCTGTGCTGGAGGTGCCCGATTCGTTCTAATACTCTCAAATCAGGAAACGACGTGCACCAACAGGCATGGATGCATGGTTGGTCCGTTGGTACCCGCAGTTCGTACCAACGAGAAAGGGCTTACGAAGAATGGCGTGCTACTGTCGAAGAACTCGCTCGTTGCGGCATTGTTGCGGAGTCCGCCGGGGGTGGTATCGAAAAACCGTTTGCGGTTCCACACTGGCACTGGGGGTGATACTACAAATTGATAGCGTTTAACAAGATTTGTGTTTAACATATTTAATTAATTTAAAAGTACACGATTGTCTTCTGCCAGACAACATGCACGATTGCTAGTGTGCGCCCAGTGAGTGGGAAAGGTGCAACACATGGAACGCACTGAAGTAAAAAAAGTAACAAAAAAAACACAAAACTGGAAACTGAAAACAGGCCTCCATGACCACTCCAGTTCTGCAGTAGTCATGAAAAAGGAACAAGATCAGGGACAGCCACTGTTGGAAAATTTAAGGGGCCAACCAATATTGTATTCACAATAATGAGTCCACAAGGCATTGAAGACTTTTTCTGTTTGTTTTTAATGTACTCTCAAACGAAAACTTGAATACAACAAACCGAGGTAGTTGTCAATCCTTATTAAAAAAAAAAACTATTTCATTGCTTAAAGGACCAAAGCATGACATTACAAAGTTTTCTGTCGAAATAATAATAACAATGTTTGTTAAAAACACAACCTCTAATAAATCTCATCCTCATCAAAGTCAATCCTGCGAACAAGAAATGCATACGAAATATCTCAAAGTGCTCTAAATGATCATAAAGTATTGCCAGCTCTATCAAATTGCATCATAAATATTGATCCCCTTAACTGTTTTGTGTGATTATCTAGTTTCACCTCACCGACCATTCATCCGACCGACCTTGCACGTGCAGATGCATCACTGATCCTTCTAACGATAGAATGATGCCCGAGCACCATCACATTCATTGCAAAAACAAACACACCCCAAATGATACGGCATGACCAAAGCGTGTTGGAGTCATCAAATCTTACCTTCCCCAAACTCCCGGCACACGCACAGCGCACGAACAGGAGTCTAATCTGCCCTAAAATTCATCAGTCTTGTTTAGTGGCTCGTCCTTCTCGGCATGCGGCTCATCCGTACCGGGGCAAAAACAATTCAATCTTCTGGGTCTTAAAACCACAATGATTATTTCATTGTTTCTGTTCCAGTGTGATTGTTTTACGATCAGGTTTGCGTGAGGTGAGTGTAGGTGGATTGCTCGAGAAATGCTTTCCTACCGACCGAACGAACGATAGATGCGTGTAGACCGACTACACGTAAGTTTTTTTTGTGTATTGCTTCCTCCTTTCGATTTATTCCTGCTTCTTTGGAACACATTTCCGAATCGTGTCGTACATTGCATTGCGTTTTGCATTTTGCACTGCACGCCAAGCGGTCCCCCAATTGTTGTCATGTATGCGATCCATCTAACAGCGGGTTAGTCGTATCAAAACAGCAGTCTAGGCAAAGGAAGCATCCGCAAACGAGTGAGTTGACATCTTCGTCGGTGCAACCGTAGGGTTTCCCCAGGACGAAGACAAACCCTTGGAGAAAACGCTGGACCGTTCAACGTTTCCCAGGACTACTCGGTTTTTCCCCGCGGTACACGGGTTCGGCATCCATCGAGACTCGATGGATGGTGTTTAAACTGCATCAACAGGAATTATGTATTTGCATAAACGCACAACACAATCCCCCTCCCCCTGTACGGGCAAGCAAAGCAGCAGGAAAGACTGCATGTGCCGTGGCCGGAACACATCCGAGTCATTCAATTTGAAGTTGACCGTGAATGAGCGGAACAACAAGGCTGATAGGCCTGGGACGGTAAGGACGGTACGGGACGCTTGTTGTGTGCGGTCATCTATCTTTTGCCAAGCACGGTCAGCGAATGCCTTGATGCACCGAAAGTACTCCTACTCCGGTAGCAACGGTTTCGTGTCGTTAGTCTTTTTGGCGCGGTGTTGTTCGGAGTGCATCGTTCGCCTTGCTCCACGATAACGATGACGATAAAGATTTGTCTGACGAACGTGTACAGGCGGCTACGCACTACGACGATGACGACGACACTGGTTAAAGAGGACGGTAATGCTTTTTCCAGCTGTCAGTCAGTAGTTTTGGTTTGTCGCGTGCCTCGCCAACGCCGCAAAACGGTTTTTGGGAAAATAACAAAAGTGTCTGCAAATTGGCCGAGATTTCCGCATCCGACGAGAGTGGGATAGAATGAGTGGCTAAAGTGGCACACGCTGATGTACGGCAATGAGCACGGTGTGAAAGACGCAGCAACATGCAACGGGCCTGCACAAATTTTGGGAGGCACTCTGTGGATTCCATTCATTAGACGCCTGGGAAATAAATCGCAAGACTGATGTTTCCCTGCTGTAGGCTCATCAGGATGTCCTGTTCTGGTGGGACTTTATGGATGCCGGTCTCGTCTGGACGTTGATGCAATTGAGTACAACGCCGAAATGCACACTGTTCAATGTGCGTGTGTATGTGTGTCTGCATCAAACGCAATAGATTCATGACGATATAGGACGAAATGAATGGACAGACGGTCGAACGGTGACCGCACTGCCAACGGATTCGTCTGCATGTCCTTTTTTGTGTTCAACGGACGAATGAACAGCATCCTGTGGCGATACGTTTAACACACGTTTTAGACGACTGTTTGCTTTGCCCAGCAGAAGGGCACAGGAAGAGTAAACGGGAGCATGCACACGGTGTGGCACAAAATAATAAACCTTAATAGGACGTCTATTACTTGCCGTCCTGTTATTGGTTTCTATTATTGAAAGTGAAGTCGTTTATTCTCCGGAGCATGCCTACCAGCTGTGGGAAACTATTAGGAGACGTGCGAACGGGAAAGCAAGTGTTTAAGGATGCAGTTCTCGCTTCCGATGCACTTGTGTGTGGTCACTAGGATAGAGGGTAGTAAGTACTGGATGAAATCGGCAGAGAGTAGCAGACGTTCGAGAGAAGGATGTTTACTTGTTTTGCCGCAAATGTGATGACTCTCCGGACCAACGCACTTCAGTTGTTGAGTTTTTGGAGTTCAAGAAGATCCTCTTTCCCAAAGCGCCTCCCAGTTCGTTTCAGTTTTTATGTCCGAAATAGTACTATTCGGTGCATAGGTTGGTCGTTCGGGATGGGAAAAATGTTCGTATGTAGGCATTTAAAATGAAAAACACTTGTTGCATTTGTACAGTGCTCCTTCAAACCTGACGGCACAATTCATTGGAGTCTTGTTTGTGTTTCCTGTAACCTCATTTCAACCTCAGTGCAGGTTTTCCATGTTTATCTTAAGTGAATGTTTCATGGTGTTTACACAGCATAGAACCACAGGGAAGCTGAGCAAATGTAAAAGTATTATTGACAAGACCGATGGAACAACCAGCATATTTGGGATGAAATCTATGCAGTCCTGATGGAGTTCGCCTCAGTCTTATTAAATGTTTATTAAAATATTGCATTTGTCTGACAACAAATGCTTTGTAATGGTACAATGTTTCTTGTTAAGTCATGTTAAAAAAAATGCGATGGGATAGGTGACGCGTTAGAAAGGAACATTCGTTTGTTTGAGATTTGGGTGAGTGATTTGAAGAACTAGAGCAAGTTTAGGTCTTGCATCTGAAATGATACGATTTGGCTTGGAAGCTTTAAACATCTTCCAGCAGCAGTATAAAATCAGTGTTTATCAGCCGATTTAAAAGGCAGTTTTAATTATTTGAGCATAAATATACGCTCAAGTTATTTAAACGACGTTAGATAAACAAAAGCAAATAACTCGCTCGCAGCATCGAGCCCGTTTCACACGCGTGACGTCAGATATTCTTGATGCTATCGCGTCCACGAATTCGGCAAGATTTATGCGCTGCCTTTATTGTTTAACCGTTCGCTTTTCGATAGTCCTTCTTCTGGCCGTGCCCGCAGTTGATTACGGCAGCGCACTTACCCATGTCGGATGCAAACAAATCCAGTGATTGGAAATCCGAAACACTCGGCACTCGCTTGCATCAGGCGGCGGCACGCTGCATAGCAGCATGTGACTTTTTCCGCGCAGGACACATTGAAAGACGTGGTTTTTTGCTGCATTCCTACCTGACTCGCTTGGCGAGATTCGTGACGGTATCGGTAAATAGTATTAATCGCAAACATTGGGCCGAAGGATGGTAAACTTCAAGGCTCACGATAAACAAAACTCGTCCGTACGTACCGTTGGCCCCGAACGGGTGGTGTGGCAGAGCAGAACAAAAGGATGCATACGACCGGGTCCGGGATCTACCGGGATGCATGATCCTCTCAAGCAATCGTGGCTGCGCGCGACGATTTATGGTGAAGAGCCACGACAGGTGAGTTTGCGACAAGAGTATGCGAACCGGTGGTACGGTGGACACGCAGCCTTTCTTCGCATCAAACGGAACGGCAGGCTTGCATATCACAGTGCGGCTGCGGGTTTTGTGCAAACGGCGCGTCCTCGCTGCCAGCACACGAAGCGAAAGGAGAACGTCTTTCTCAGCATTTCGGGACATAGATTTACCATTATGGTGCTATGGTCTGGTGAAACAATCGATAATTTATTGAAAATGAAACAATACCGAAAAGCCAACTATCGGTAAAGTTGAAAAGGTTTCGTTTTCTGGTATAAAGCAAGAAAAAGAAAAAGAACGACGCGAATCGGAAAGCTCTTATCTCGTGCATTGTGCGATCATGTGACGGGTTGTCTCAATGGTGGAGGCGATGTATTTGAGTGGATTTTTCTTATGTCGTTAGTACGGCAAGACGCTTCCACGATGAACAACATTTGGAAGGATTTCAAATTCTACGAACTGCACACGGTACGCGTATCATGATGCACTGGTTTAGTTGGGAAAAGCATGTGAATGGTTTCTTACTGATGCATCAAAAATGTGTCCCAAAAATTCTCAATAAGGCCGTGCTTCAGTTTCTTTCAATGAGCCGTTTCAGAAGAATTGAAACAACAAACAATACATCCAAAGTAAGCTATTTCATTTCCTAATTCAATTCTCTCCTAACTCCTAACTCCAAAATAATAAATCGATCGTTTTGGGGATTGTAGAAGTTACTGGTTGATCAGTCCTACAAATTATCATAACGTTTGGATTGCGTGCACATAAACACTTAATCTTGAGTGGTCGGCTCGCATAGGTAGTGAATCATGTGTGTCGGAATGCTATTTGTAGCGAGCGTGGACAACGCTTTCACGCGTTTCCGCAAACGAGTTTTGCATGTGCGTTTGTGCGATTGGCTACAGTTTTGCCTGGAAGATGCATTTAATAAAGAAATTAATTTCAGATAGCGATTGATTTACGACAATTTATATGGCGATCGTCTGCAGGCGCGTTAAACTGTGCCGATGCTCTGCTGTGCAGACATGATAAGTGCTTCTTGTTTTAGGTTAAGTGTGATCGTGTGGCTTTGGGTCGCGAAGCTGTAAAAGCCTGTAGCGCAAGTAGAGGAAAGATAGATTTAGCGACTGACAGGTGCCAACCATGTCAGATGCCCCTCTGAGCGTTATGAAAAGATATTTGTGGTTTGACTAGTACGGCACTGGAAGAATGAATTGCTTGCGCTACATCTTGAGCGAACGTTTGCGAGCGTTAGACGGATCGGTGAGTTTGAAACAGTTTTACATTACGATCGGATCTCAATCAACTTAATGGGCGGGATTTGGGAAAAAATATTGATCGTTAGCTTTAACTATAATTGTTTCCTGTATGTTGGGGCGAAAGATTCGACGGGCCATGTTGAAGATATATTTAATCTTGCGATGCTGATTATTACTAAACAATTAACCCGTTTTATTGCAACCGTGCTTCGCCCTGTCCATGTTGCGTGCTTGATAAATGGTTGAAAGAGCTATGAAATGTGAATGATAAATTTAATCCAATGATATACGTTGATGAGAACCGATGTCCCGCGGGTTAGGATGGCAATAAGATGTGCTTAATATTTGTCTCGGGTCCGGCGTAAACAATCTGGTCCGGAAATACGTTGGACTCCGAACCGGTTGAAGGAATCATGGTGAGATGCTGTTAATGATCACTAATAGGCCACGTTTAGAACGATGCCGCTTTAAAGAGCCGAAATTGTGTTATAAGACGAGATTTTATGTACTTGTTGTTGTAATATGTGGATACACAAAAAGGTTTTGTGAATTTTAACAGTTTTATACATTATGTTTTTTATGCATTTTTGTTTTATGTTTGGTTGAAGCTTTTAAAAGTTTTTAATTACATCAGCAACTGCATTTGGCTCAACATTTTGTAAAACGAGTAAATAAGTTCTAGTAAAATGTGTTTATTATTCTAATCATGACCTGAGTACTTCAATTCCTTCATTTCATTTTTTCACTATGAATGCTACCAAACTCCAATTAATCACCTTTGTTGATTTCTTTTGCAATGCTACACAATTCCGAGCCAGACTTGCAACAGCAAATAGTGTCGGGAGCAGAACATCAAAAACAATAGCAAACATGCAATACATCTCACACAAAGTTGGCCACTGCATTAATGATCATTAAGATGCAAACTTGGCGTGGTGAAAATTTACTGCCCCAAAGTTTATCGCTATATTTTAATCTACAGCAACATTTTCCGATTGTTACTTCCGCTCGATAAATTCCGAACAATACCAGCCCTGTACTTGTGTGTGTGAGTGTGTTTTTTGTTTTAGTTTTTCTCACCCATTCATACGACAAGGTTCACTGTTTCACTCCCCTCCACCCATTCCCCCATTACGACTCCTACGATAAAAGGGTAATGTCAGACATCCTTCCGGCCGGGCGTTGGAGGATAATTGCAAGTGTGTATTGCATAAATTTATGCAATCCATGTCCTGCTAGCGCTGTTCCGCCTCAGCATAAGGTCACACAATTCTTAAACGAGTGCAAATGGACCGAAGCACTGTAGGGCCCGGTCTCGTAGAAGCAATCTGCATTTTGCAACACACATGCGCTACACGTCAAAAACAAGACTTCCAACCAGACCATGCTTTCAGCGTACGCCGTGAAGAAGCATCAGCACTCGAAATCTGGCTAGTGTTGGTGGGCGTGAAGACCAGATGGTGGCGGAAGCTGCGGAGAAACTTCAAATATTTTAATTAAAAAATTCTACAGAAAATTAACCACTTAATGCAACTGATGACTTCGCTCGGATGGATTAATCTGCATGGTTGCCAGCAACAGGCAAGCTCCAAAGATCCGTACGAAGCATACGATCATAAGGGAAAAACAAGAGCGACACAGCATTCGTACGCTGTTTGTTCCATTCCGTTTTTGAATTCCGTCACGTCACAACCGCTGTCACTCAATCCATCACGTGTTGGGGTAGGATTATCTGTTTATTTTCATTTTCTTTTATAAAATAAGGATTTGAAACAAAAAAGAAGATCGAATAGTAAGAGGGATCATGTTTGACGATCGTGTTGCTACGTGTACAGTCGGAAGAAAATCAGGTTGGAGTATGATTTGATGGCAAAACAGTTAGCTAATCCATTTGTGCTCCGTTATTCACGGTTTATATAATTCGTCAGGATTGTTACTGCAAGTACCGTGGCATGGTAACAACTGCAAGAAAATGAAACTGGCGAAGAAAAGGAAACTGATACGATGCACTCTCGAAGAGATATGCTCTGTGAAGTGGAGCGACGTACGAAACCGATGGCACCGTAAACTAGTTATCCAGTTTCATTTTCATTTACTGCACCAGGGCATGGAAAGCGGTATGTTTCTGTTTTTACATACCATTCTTTGTGCTGGATGCGTACAGCTATACGTATTATGTTTAACATGCCACAGTATTAAATTTTAAGGCTGTCCCTATTTTGATTCTTATATTTTTACCGTAGGAATTGAAATGTGTGATATTGACCTTGAAATGTGTGATGAAGGGGTTGCATCCTTGATAACCGCACTATAGAAGTCGTGGGCCTCATCAACCCTACAGTTGTTCTTCATCACCCTTAAAAAGGGATCGTGGCCCCATCTGGTTCGCTCGTTTTGGCACTGAGTTTATATCTCCATAACTGAAACAGAGCTAGAGCCTCAGGTGCAAAAATCATGATAAAAACAGACCAGAATATAGGTTGCTTGAAGCGGAATCAAACCGGGCCAAACGTGCATTGGATTTCTTTGTTTTCATTATTTTCAAACAGTTTTAACTCTTGTCACTCAGCTGTCCAGAAACTGTTTTCTTCCGTCAAAAACAGGCTTATTTGCAGTGAAGTGCATTGCGAGAAGGGTGTTGCTTTGAAAGGCTGAAGATGAGTGGTTTGCGTCGAGCGGTTGTGGTTTGATAGACACGTTAAGCTGGAGCCTGGAGCCCGGCCTGGTGAGCGAAGCTATGGATGCAGCGAAGAGGAACTGCAATCGTCCGGTTGACGGTTTAAAAGTGATCTGACGTGGATGTGATTTGCGAGAGTCGAAGCATTCCTTGCCGAATGGGAAGAAACGTCAGGTTTGAATACTTGTTTTTAGTGTTTTGCCACCACAACGGGCCGTCAACGTTCCCAGACAGATGTGCTGACCTTGTTTTCGTGCCCGTGTGCACATGCCAGTGAGTCACCGCCCGCCGTGGTGTTGAGGAATCTAATTAAAAATATGCACTGAATATGCAGCACGGAACGACTGTGGGTGCAAATTTGCATGTGTTTTCCGCTTGATGTACCGTTGATGTCGAGAGACGGTTGATGTGGTTTTTATATTCAGTTCAACTGCAATCACTCAATCAAAGTGTTAGATGTGCGCTGGAGGTGGTCGATGCAAGCTGATCGAATTTACATGAAAACAGTAAGGGTCGTTTGCAGTCGTTTGAAATATAAAGCAACTTCCAGGAAATGTTTTCACAGAAATAAAATTGTAATTGCTGCAATCATGTGATAAAGGAATCTATATTATTAAGTAAAACTTTCTTTACATTTAAGCAAAATTCGTCCCGTATATGTTAAATAGTCGGCAAACATTGAGCATCTTGAACTACCTAGAAATTTATACCACTACCGAGAGAGAGCATCCTTAAAAACAAGCAGCAATTAAACAAGCAATTTACCTCAAAAACGAACATAAATTGACGAATAAATTACTTACACTAATTAGTCGCTGGTATACACGCGCATTACCCGTTCGCGCGCAGTGCTGTTGGCAAGTAATGCTCCTTCTTAGTTCCGGCTGTCTAGCGGGAGAAAATTTGGCTTTGAAGATTTATATCTTCATTCCGATGGTCGCTGGGAGACTGTTAAAAAGTTCGGTACCACTTCCGATTTCGCACACATTCCATCTGTCCGAGATTCGTTCGGTACGCTGTCACATACCAAGATCTGGTCGCGTACCCGGTTCTGGCATTTTAAACTAATCACTGTAAAGGGGCTAATTTTATAGCCCGCTTCACGACATCATCGCGCCGTGGCCGAAGTCATCGCCACGTTTGGATGGAAAGCGCACGAACAAATATCTTGCAAGTTTTTCTAGGAGTGTTTTATGTTTCTTCAACTCCTAGGGGAATACTTAATTCGCGTGATTACAGTGGCCAGCTTCGTGCAGGTGCTTGAGTTTGGCTGCATAAATAAATGTTCAGACATCTTGCACGTGGGGTGTGCATGACCATAATGCTAGGCAAAGCGGTGCAAAAAGACCGATCTGATTGAAGCTATAAAGGTTTAGCATTTAAGACAAAGAACGAGAGTAGAATCGATAAATTGCGTAACGAGAAAGGAGAAGTTATTAAATTATTACTTTGTTTTGGAAATCATTGTTTGTACGATGTAGTGAACTAGACAAGTTAGATTTTTTATGAGTTTTTCATTTATCCAATTGATAAAACAATATCACATTAGGTATCACGTTAGGAAAACATTAGGATTCGAATTTACGACAAACAAAAGGATCCGTTTCGCTGAATGCACCAGAATTGGGAGGAGTCACGAAATGCACCATTCCGTCCATCCATCTAGACTAACAGATTGTATTGATGATAGTTTTTCTTTCTACCAAGTTCGGTGATGCACGGGAGAAACATGAGAAAATGTGCATCAAACGTGCTCATTCCACCAGCCATCACTGCAACCCAGGCTGGAGTTTATTTCGCTCCACAACCATTGGAAAAAAAAACTGTACGTGTGCCCTCGCTAGTAACTATCTCGCTCGTCCAGGCCAAGCGTTTTGGTAGAAAAGATGCAACGCGAGCGCAAACGAACAGTGAAACCAGAGTGAAAAGGATCGACGGGTCAGGACATTTTCCGGACATGCCGGGGAAAGAAAATTCTTATATACACAATATATTTGGATTTTCTGACAGTTACTGGTATCACTCTGGAAAAAGTGTCGGAAATTAAAAAACAAAAATAAAATCGCTTGGTTTACACAACAAGCGGAGAAGCAAAGAAACCGAATGAAAGACAACGATTAAAACTAGAAAGAGAAGGATTGGTTGCGACGGTTCAGGATTTATTGACACTGCTGAAAGCATGGTGCATTTTTTGCTACCTCCTTGTGCACATCCTTACCCCAAATTCGTTTGCGTTCGTGGGGAACGCTGATGTTACTCAGCGCAATTGTAGCAACTGTATTTCACGGGCGACCATTTTCTGGTGCTGTCTGAAAATAACGTCACCAGTGGCAAGGCGGTGCACAGCTTCTTGAACTTCGGGAATGATGCGCTTGAAGGATGGCTATGGCTATTGGTCGTTTCGAAATAAGATTCTGTGACCCGAGTAGATGGTGTTCGTTTCTCTCGAAAGAGCATGATCAGCATTTCCAGTTCCTCGTGGAGAGGTAACTGTATACCAACTGGTAAACATGTAGAAATCTTGCAATATCCGTAATTGCCGTTCCTTGTAGTGGTTGTAGAATATTTATGCATACAGCCCACTATTTAGTGTCGACACGTAATATCAATCACTTGGCAAAAATACGTGTCACACAAAATATATATTCGACTTACACTAGAAATCTTAAAAATTGGGAATTCATCTAAAAATAAATCTCAATTAATTGCCGAGTATCTAACGTTTTTAAATATTCTTATAATATAAACTGACGTTTGTAGTTTTCTTTGGCTTTCGTTTTTTACCACTTTCCCACTTTCCAGTGATTGTGCTGCTATCATACTCCGAATCGGACTTGTCAGTTGCATCGTTTTTCTTTTATCTTATATTTTAATTAGCTCATCCAGCACACGTGTGCTGTTCGTCTGTCAAACGCAACCGAAATATACCATTCCCGAGCGCGGCCACATCAAACGCCAGCGCCTTAGAATCGTGAAAACTTTTACACAAAACAATTGCTGCAGCTGATGTTACCAAAAGTGGAACGAAATTATGATTTCATTGGAATGTTTTCTTCTACTTCGTGCTACGCGTCATTATTTTACGCGCAAAAGTTGTGCTTCTGCTGTAGTACAACGAAGCGAAACCTAGCGCACTGAAATATTCGATAAAAAGATGATCAAACGAAAATGGAAATCATTTCAGGGTAAACTTTCATCCCGGTATCTTAAGACGCAACGCTACATTTTGCGAATATCGCTCTAGAAAAATAACCTCTCAGAATGCCAAACACAGGAGTTCATCTTGAGTGGAGGCAACAAAAAAAAAGGGAACGAAAAATAGCATCAGTCGTCCGCATATGGGCTGCTGTCACTTTTGGACTACTGGGAAAGCATTAGAACCGTTAAGGTGGGTGCGTGTGTATGCGCGTTGTATCGGATAAGTCTGTGGTTGGAGTTTAAACGAAGGATAGAAACGCTTCGGGGCAATGTTCTGCTAAAATCCTCTTAATACATTTGCTATCAACGGTTGTCGCCGGTGGCTGTCAATGCATAAGAAGATTTTCATTTGATTTTCGTTTCACTGGTGGTGAAAATGTCAACCCGCTTCGGGAGAGGTTTTATGCTTGCGTCGAGATACACTTTGATGTTTGTGTAGGAAAACTTGATATTTGTTTTATAGTGGTTTTCATTATTTTTATAGTAAGACGGTTTGGATTGAAGAAGCACGGAATGTGGGTTCAAATATCGATCAAATCTCGATGTCCCCTATACACAGGAATGTACTGGCTGCGATTATTCGTATTTCCTACCTCACACTTACAATCGTTGGAGAAATCTGTACTAACTATGCGGCGTTTTAAATATCATATTCCTAGTATTTCACCTGCTTCATGGCATTCCAGCATGATGTTTCCCGTGATCTGTCAACTTCAATCTATTCCATTGAACGTGCCAAGGTGACTTCTCACCAATACCAACACTTTCCTACACCCATTATATCATGGTACACACTGGCCACATCGATTGCGAATAATTAATAGCCGTACGCATATTACTTTGATTGATTTATTGGAATTCTCATCGTCCGGTCAAGATCGACTTGTGTTGGGCTTTGTGCACTTCAAGACGATGAATTCTACAGACACACCAAGAACCGAAGCACACTGTTGACGAGCAAGTGAGCCCTCAATCAGTACTGCACAATGGTAATGCGTCTCTGTGCAAGACGCTCGGTACATTGGTATTCTCGCCTTCGATTGCTCCTCCCCGAAGCGACGTAATGTGCCGCATGTCGTCATAGTTCAGTTCGGATTGTTCGTCCTCTTTATCATGCATTAATAACTTTAATGATTAAGAATGTGCACATAGAGCGAGATTAATTCAATCAATTTATAACGCTTGTGGTCGTAAATCAGGTGACGGGTTGCACATTGTGTGTGCTTCGCCGATCGATGGGTTGCTAAGTATGGAGCTCCGGCATGGGTGACGAAAAACGAGACAAAAGCAAAAGGCGGAAGCCTTACAAACCGTACCTAGTAATTCATAGAAGCAACTGAAGGGAAAACAACAAACCTAACCTCGAAGCTTCAGCAAGCTCCTTCAGAAGCTCCACTACCACCGTCAACAAAGTCGCAGAGCGATAGTGTTTGGGTCGAAACCCGAAAGACGCCACGCACACCGTAAGATCGACGAGCGTGCGGAGACCTTACGGAATTAGATGTTTATGCATAAAATTCAAATTAGACGCAGCGGACGAGGTGGCGCCCCGAAGAGGAGATTTCCCTCCCGTTTGTACATAAATGTGGCGTTGAAAGGTGATTTCCGGTGGAAGCTGGACAGTGAAAAATGACCGGCAGCGTTGTGGCAGTAGGCTGTTCAACAATCGGTGGTTTGTCAAGATGGATGTCTCGGTGAACCTGGTGAACGATGCATCAACGTTATACCACCCGCTGGAATAGCTGATATATACGGGTGGTGTAGGAGATATTCTTTTTTTTTCCTAGCACTTCAAGCTGTTGTTTAGATCTTGTTTGTTTGACTCATACGTTGTGGAAGATGAATATCTTTACGGTTAAAACGGTAGATTCCATTTGCTTACGGTTATGTTCTCGGGTAATTAATGTACTTCAACTACACGCATGTCCAGCGTATGCACGTCAGTACGGTGAAATTAGAGGAATGATTTTGTAAACAATTTGATTTCGTCTCAGAACACCGGGTCGAACTATTGACAATGATTTTATTGTAATTGTAATTTAAGAAAAGAAAGTTTGAGTAGCACTCAAAGTTTTATCAATATTCGGAACAAATTCTCAATTGTTGCATTTTTATACACATATCACATCACGAATGATTCAAATTCCACCAGAAATCTTGTTGCAACATTGTTCGATTTATACTAAACAGACCATGTTCCCGAAATGCTTTAACAGTGCGAATCCAAATATTATTAACAAGCTCCTCAAAGAGGTCAATGTCAAAAAGGTTTATGAAAAACTAGGAAATATGGCAATATACACCCCCAGGGGTGGAAAATAACACGGCACCGTGAAGATCACCCATGAAGGTGTCTGCTGCAGCTAAATAAATTCACCGGCAAGACCAATGTTCTTATTGCTGTTCGTGCAATTGGTCTGATCCGACCGAACTGATGATGCAATAACATTTCTCGCATGTCCATGTGCAAACGATATGCCGTCAAAGTTTATGAGAACCAATCGTTTCGTCGAGGAAGCCAGCGACGAGGAGAGTCGAGCCGTGTGTTAATGAGTGCAATTCACAAAGTGTGTTCAATCAAGCAAGTGGTAGCATTGCTACCTCTCCCAGAGTGTAGACCGGGTGCGAGGGTGCCAACTGAAGAGAACCACTAATTCCTACAAACTAATCTCACCCGAGCATGGAGCCCCAAGAGTGTAAACCCAACTGCTGAGAATGAGTTTGATTTATGGGATAGAAATAAGTATCATTCTGTGTGTCTTAATCGGCTGCAGAACGATCTTTATGCATACACCACGCACGTACACGTTAGCGGACGCGAGTGGCCTCCCGCAAGCAAACCAGAGCCAGAGTTCTGGGACAACCGCGAACGACGCAATCCGTTCGTAGAATGCTACGGCTCTGTCTCACACACACATTCTGGACCGGCATTCGGCAGGACCGGGAGAAGCGAGAGTGAAAATTGAATTAGTTGATGGGTTAAATATTTATACATCGATTCGACAGTGAGCAAACAAACGCAAATTTGTTGAAGGTACCCTGAACGCACACCAACGGTACGCGTCTGGCGATACTGTTTCAGTACAATGCATATTATTTTTAGTATTTGACAGTGGCAATCGTGCGGTGTAAATTTCACCCGTGGCTAATCGCTGGAGACGGATGTGAGTGGTTTCAAGGCCGGACAGGTGATATTATGCACCTTGAAAATTGTATGTGTGTGTGAGTGAGTGTGTGCGTGCGTGCGCGTGTTTGTGTTTGTAGAGTTGTGCAGGATCATCATGAGCGGAAGAGATAAATTGTGGACGAATTAGTTTGTTTTCGTTCAGATCTCTGGCAGAAACTTTGTTGTGCGAAATGATGGCTTAAGTTTCTCTCTAAATCATACTTGTTTATCGATAATGAACTGTTACAGGCAAAGAGTCAGAACTGTGCATGGTACATATTTGTCTGAAAAATGAAGGAATGCACCATTGACATTCTGATTTGAAATGGTTTGCTAAAGTATATCAATTGAATGTTTTAGGCATGCCAAAAACAATCTATTTTGCGAAGGATCGCCGTATGTCTTTAATTATTTGCCAACTAATAATTTAAAATTGTTACAATTTGATTATAATTAACATTGATGTTCATTATTATGTGAATCTCACAGACGTATCGGAAAAACCCATAAATGTTTTCAGAATATTGTTTTAAAACTTGTACTTGTTAATATTCTTTAAAGAAATCATTAAATCCATTAGTTAAATTCTACATCAAGAAACACTTTTAAGATTTCAAATTGCTTAGGTTTGGAACCAGTTAAAGTCCATCAGTGATACCATACAAACAGTTAGCATTCCCCCAGCGATTGAAACAATATTCTATTTAATAAAAACGATAGGCCAAGGTGATAAAAAACAAGAATCAAAACCAAATCCAAATACCCGAATTTCAACAAAATAGAAACAGATATAGCCAAACATTAACACGCTGGCACCTTGTTGACGTTGTTAGACTTATGATTAGTTTAGATGAAGAATTGCGCCCTCAGGGTGCGTCCATCTTTCGAAAATCTGACAAAGTGGAGATCTTTCTGAGAATCTTTCATCTTCTCTGATGGTAGCTATAAGCCCGTGACGGCGATGATAGCTGGCATCGCAGTAGCAAAACTATTTTGTGTGACGGTTTTGCTACTTGAAGAGTTTCTGAAGGGTGATCAAAGGCGTCGAAGGTGTCTTTCCACAGCACGGTAGCACAATGCGGACACGATAAGTGGTGAGAAAATGGGCGCAACTTTGTTAAACGACGGAAATCTGCACCACACAAGAGGGGAAAAGATCGCATCCCACCAAGAAACGAACGCGAAAGATGGCCCACAGTGAGCACAAAACAGGCAACAGCCGAATTCTTGAAGGCCACAACTGCTAGGAACGATAGGAACAGCTAATAGCACTAAATTGGTCATAAAAATAATAACATAATTGCTTGGAACGAAACCGCCACATTTGAGCCTTCTGCTAAGTTTGTTTATTGTGCGCATCGTGCTTCTTTTGTAGGAATGTGTTGTTAGGATTGTTATTCATCAAATCATGCTTAATGTAAAACTAGTTACTGACTTTATAGAACTATTGCCTTATTGGTAAAATATCTAAAATAGTATGTATTAGTTCACAATCGAATAGTTTAAATTATTTTTTCTTTTGAAAAAAGTTTATTTTGTCCAGTCTTTGTGTGTGTTGTTTACTAGTTGATATTTTGGTTGTATTTCCTATTTCGTTTTATTGTCTATGATCACTTTCAAGCTATATCGTAGCCAGTCTGTACTTACCGCACGGGTCATATTTATTCCGTGCCGTTCATCGTCATGGCGTTGCCTTAAATCTCCCAGTAGCTACAGTAAAGAGAAAAATTATGACGATAGAGTGTAAATGGTTTATTTTTCAACGCTTCTCCGTCAGTTGCTGAGGGATTCCCGGGAACGAAGTTGGAACAAAACATAATATCTAAAGCATTGGCGTTGTGGCTTAATTAACTGATTCTTTAAAGACAAATGCTTCGAGATAATGCAGTTGTTATTTTTCTCTATCTCAACATTTCGTTTGTTTTGCTGAAGCTTCGGATAGCACGCTGCAGAGTTATGGCACACATTTCTGACAAAATACGAATGAAGTGAAGTGTGGCGAAGGAAAGACACATAAAGTTTGACTGTTTTGGGATGAATTAATGTACCGTGTATGATCGTGGCTTGGGTGAAAGCGCAGTGCAAAGCGTACTTGATGACTGATGATTAGACGGATGAAAACAGCGATTAATATGTATCTTGGGAAGAAGATCGAACAATCTAATGTGTTGCATTTCCCTAATTGAGTAGTATTTGTAACAAATGATTTAGTATTAATTTGTGAATCTAATCAAATAAATTTTAGCAGAATTATTGTATTTAAGCTATTATAAAAGTTTATCTATTTTAAGTACATTTACATTCATTTATTTTCTATTAATGCCGCTCAATGCCGTTTCAAAGAATATTCTCCTTTAATATTTGATCAGCGGATAAGATAAGATCAATCAAATTTTAAAGAAAGTATATGAGAGTCATAAGCGATATTTTGGCAAGGGTGTCAAAGATCTTATACTTTGTTGTGTTGAAATATTGTTTAGATAAAGCTAATTTTATGATAGAAATAAGACATTGTCATATGTATTTTTAATATATTTTTTAATTTTTAGACTTTTTTTGATAGAAGGAACAAAATGCAAAAAGTATGTAATTTTCGTCATATGTTATTAAAAAAAAAACATTATAAGCTTAATTTCTGATGATTTCCAGTAGTTTGTTATTATATTGGTTGCTTGCTATTATTTCAAATTGATTATTCTTTAGTTTTCTCTATCATAATTCAAGTCTTTAATATTATGCTTCAGTCTCATTCTTACATGCAGGTTTACACAAGTCTCATGTTTATTTACACAGATTTACAAATGTTTGAATGACAAGTTGATATCGATCTCATTTATCTATTATTCACAATATCCACATGATTAAGTTTAGGTAAGTTTATTTGTTCAATATTATTATTATTTGTTCAATCTATTCGTTTGATACTTATTTTTACAATTTTCTACTTTCTGGCGAATCAAAATTTGATTCCTCCTATAAAACAGACTTCATTTCGTTCGAGTACGAAAGAGATAAAAATGCCGTCGGCAAATTGAAAAACTATATTTTATTGCACAAAAACAGTTTTTTGAGACTATTTCAATAAGAAATCCTGCGAATGATTACTTTAATTCAAATACGTTTTAAAACTCGTGAAAGTTTAAATGAAATTATAAAGAAATAGAATGTTTTACTTTTGTTTCGTTGCGGTACAGCCTATCCAATATAGCCGCTAATTTTTCCTCATCCTTATTCTTGTCGCAGAATTTTTTTCAGGTTTCTCTTTATCGAAACAAATGATTTTGTACACTGAGCCGGTTTAGGTTTTGTGCCCACCGTATGGTATCGGGAACGAAGAAAGGGAACGCACACCGGAAGCGTCACAAGGACGGACGAAACAGAACCATAATTCATTCATTTTTACAACCGTCACTTAGGGCGCACGCTCCACTTTTTTCGTGCAGGCCCACGTACCATGTTGATGTTTGGGTGATGAGAAAAGATCTACCAATACCTACATTCGGCTGTGTCTGTACACAGCCGCTCGCTTGGAACGCTAGTGTGCATAAATACATAACATAACTAGAGAACCCGCCTGCCGACGGTACTTTGCGACAGCGGTGGTTCGTCTTACTCATCGGATTGTTTCCCAAAAAGACGTTTGACGAGCGTATCGTTTGCGATTGATTGCGGGTATCACGTTTACTTACCACTGGCTTCGGTTGGGTCAGTTAACTACTGAAAATAGGGAAAACACATTATATCTACCCACCACAAGACACAGGATACGTTTGTGCCAGTAGCTTTATGATCGTGGCTCGTGTCATTCGGACTTCTGAAACGTCACAACGTTGGCGACCTTTAACGCTTTGATGAACGAATGAGAAAGCAAATGTATGTTAATATTCTTTTCTTTCGTCTGTGCCGCGTGCGTGTGGGTGTAATGTTGCATAGCTCTGCTGTTTTGGCCGTGTTGTGTATGTTTTGGCTGTCATTTTCCCCTTGAGCATGCTGGAGGAGAGACATTATAATGTGGTGTTAGTGACTGTAGAGCTATAGCGCTGTGTTTCTATAGGCAAGGTACGAACTTCCCCTTCAGTGGAGATTCGGAATCGTGCCGCAGGGGAAAAGGCTCAATAGGTTAGTGTTGGTGCCGTCCGCTAGGGGTGAGTTACGGATGGACGAAGTCACCCTCGTTCATGCTTCCTCTATCGCGTACCGACGGGCCGCTCTCTGTTTACTACCGATCTTACTTACAAGTGCAGCACTCATTCAAGATGCGCAAAGGGGAAATGTTACCGGTTTCTTGGCCACGTTCTCGGTCTTTCTTTGCAATTTTGAAGGCACCAGAAAACACTCTTCACATTTCCAATCCGCTCAATCTGGTCAGCTTGAAAGCACGGTGGTTGTGTGTCTTTTTTTTTTTCTTCCTCCAACACGACCAGCAGACGACGGAGTTTGGAAGGATGAATGTTTGCGTCCCCGGCGCAACAAGACGGTTCGTTTCGCGATACGCCGGCTAATGAACGCAACGGAGCCTGGGGCTTGGGCAGTGGTAGAAATTACGCGTGGTGAGAGTCATAAAAAGAAACACATGATTTATATCGTATCGTTCGTCAACTGTCTGATCAAGCACGACCACGGGACGGAACGGTTTTAATGTGGTAATTGTGTTAATGTGTTTATGTGTGTGTGTTTGTGTAAGTGTATGTGTGTGTATGACGAAACATAAATTCGTACGTGTTTGCTAAGAGTTACACTATCGATCCGTAACAGGTCGTAATATGATGTTAAAGTTTCGCTGTAAAAACTAAGAGTTATATTTTCCATGATTTTCCTTTTTGCCGTATTAGTTTCAAATGATTATTTAAAGAAGAAATAAAATGAAGGAATAAGAGTATCTGAGTATGAGTGTCGTGTGTTTTTAAATATGTTTCTAATCATGTACTTTAATTTAATATGAATTTGAACGCTGGACTTTATGATTATTCTTTGTTTATAAATCGCATTAGAAACACCTAACATTTGTATTAGTGTTTGGATGCAGGATTGCTGTAGTGATTATTAACATATTAATGTAGAAACTTTCTTCAAAATGCTATGCTATCTATTCAGCAATGACGGCATGACCATATTGTTCTCTTAGAATAGAAAATCTATTATTAACACGTTACTTTCAGTTTTGACGATTTTTCTTGGCGACTCGATAAAAACCTTATGCTTCTCGCATCATTTTTCAGCTTTAACAATAAACTGATTAATGAAAGCGTACTTAATGTAATGGTTTGGTGTGGTTTGTTATCAAATAATCACGTTAACAAAGATGTACAAAAGAAACTGTAACAAAACCCATAAAATAGGAAACAAGCGATACAAAACTTTCGCAAAACAATCTAGGTGATTCGTAACAAGAGTATGAGTAAGAACCATCCAACACAGCTGACTCTAAAGAAGGAGCAAATCGAAAGAGAGAGAGAGAGATAAAACTCAAATTCACCCCATGCAAGCCCATAGAGAATCGATTATAGATGAAAGGAATTGAAGAGGTGTGGAAGGTCGTTGCAGTCGTCATCATCTCTACGCAGTAAAATGTAACTGTTGTGCGTATGCCGGGCTCGCACCATGGCGGCGGCTAGATGTCGAGAGTGTGTAGCGTAAAAATGTTTTCCTCTCTCTGCTCCCACAGTGCTCAGCCTCGTGAGCTCTCGCGGAAAATCCGCGTGGAAAACAATGTTCGAACGGAACGCGTGAATTTATGTTTATGTTTACTTAGTTTGTTTGCTTGTTGTATGCTCGCTTTTCAAATCAATGGAATATGCCGGTTTGGTTGAATTTTACGCCTGTTTGCAAACATGTAACTTAATTCTCATGCCTCTTACCAGTTACAGCCCAGCATCTGCCTCTGCCTCACTTATTAGGTTAAGTTTCATTTTTACATTTAAATATAAGCTGTTGAACAAGCGTACTTAATGTAATGGTTTGGTGTGGTTTGTTATCAAATAATCACGTTAACAAAGATGTACAAAAGAAACTGTAACAAAACCCATAAAATAGGAAACAAGCGATACAAAACTTTCGCAAAACAATCTAGGTGATTCGTAACAAGAGTATGAGTAAGAACCATCCAACACAGCTGACTCTAAAGAAGGAGCAAATCGAAAGAGAGAGAGAGAGATAAAACTCAAATTCACCCCATGCAAGCCCATAGAGAATCGATTATAGATGAAAGGAATTGAAGAGGTGTGGAAGGTCGTTGCAGTCGTCATCATCTCTACGCAGTAAAATGTAACTGTTGTGCGTATGCCGGGCTCGCACCATGGCGGCGGCTAGATGTCGAGAGTGTGTAGCGTAAAAATGTTTTCCTCTCTCTGCTCCCACAGTGCTCAGCCTCGTGAGCTCTCGCGGAAAATCCGCGTGGAAAACAATGTTCGAACGGAACGCGTGAATTTATGTTTATGTTTACTTAGTTTGTTTGCTTGTTGTATGCTCGCTTTTCAAATCAATGGAATATGCCGGTTTGGTTGAATTTTACGCCTGTTTGCAAACATGTAACTTAATTCTCATGCCTCTTACCAGTTACAGCCCAGCATCTGCCTCTGCCTCACTTATTAGGTTAAGTTTCATTTTTACATTTAAATATAAGCTGTTGAACTGGGAATAATGAAATTATAATTTTTGTAATAATTTTATAATGAAAGTTGATAATTGATTTGATTTAAGTACGAAGGAAATGATGGCGTTTGAGAAAACCACCTTTACAGGCATACTTTCTATTACCACCAACAGATGGCAGCACGGGTTGCGACTCGATTTTTTAATACAAGTAATTCTTTCGTCACCAAATAAAGAACGATTGTTTTTTGCTTTTATAGATATTTTATATTGACAACAATGTGTCACATGGCAGTCCCACTTTTATACATTCAAAGAAAGTCCATTTGTAGTATTTTTACAATGTGAATGACACGCAATTTTATGTTAACGAGTTTTCTTTGCATTGTATTTCGTAATATATGTTTCTATTGAATGATTGCATAAATGCGGCTTAAATTACACGAGAAAGTGATGTTAAAACCACAAAAAATGAACATCCTAACCAGGCAGTAAATACATATTCGTCTGCAGCAACATTTCATTGGTCATTGGCCAAGCACAATAGTTCCAGAAAGTTCGTCAAGAACGAGAACACATTATTTCATGTTATTTTACGAGCATGGCACCATAACAAATAGGTTCAGCAAGAGCGCCAAAGCTCGAAAGAATGCGCCAGGGTGGTAACATTTCAATCCGTCCTGTGGTGGATTTTCGTTGATGTAACGTATTAGCGGTGCCTCATTTCCATCATGTTGAACCGGGGCGTTCGTTCGTCAGTTGGGCTATGAATTTATGAATATTTCTTGCGGTCAAACTTGACGACATGATTAGCTTGCGGTCTGTAACTGTTGCCCCCTGTACGGTGGTAGAATCTTTCGAGCACGAATATCACAACCCCTCAACCGAGCCTAAGAAAGCGAGAAGGTATGTGCTGGAAAGGTGCCAACGTATGCAGAAGAATCATAAAGCAGCACGTGAATTACATGAAAGTTTGGAATGCATAAATTCTGGGTGAATAAAGCCCCTACCGGGTAAAGCTGCGGCCAACGAGAAAGCGGGACGTAAATCGTAATCGGAAACGGACGAAGAAAGGGAGATTAACATAGAGAAATTATTAGAACGATTTTCTAAATTTATATCTTTTTGTATCGAACCTTTGGGTGAGTTGTATATGATGGGGTGTTATGTTTGGAACAAACCTGAAGCCCTCAAAGCGGGAAAACTACTTTTGATTTCATTGCTTAGCTAAACATGTCACGGGATTGAGTTTAAGCAACTAAAGTGTATTATAATGCCTGAAACAAATGAAATAATTTAAGTCTTACATAAAACATCAGAATGTTTTTAAAAATATTGTACATTGTTATTTGTTGTAGTCACCTAGTATATATATCTTATCAGCGCCATAAAGTTCGAAAATCCTTACAACACCTCGAATGTTACCATTTCAGAGTGTCCTTGCAGACCTTCGTTGCCGCTGCTGATTATGATGCTTCACTAGGCCGGAATGCAGAGGAGAAACGAAATTAATTTATCAACACACTTTATACGCGTTGATCACGAACATTTCCCATTTCGGATGTGTATCAGGGTGGCAAGCAAAGCGGGGTGGCATTTTGTTGGTTTTTCCAGTTTCGTATTTGCTGTGAAGGACTGTAAAGTGTTGAAAAATATGACCACCAGAATATTCTGATGAGGACAGATAGAAGAGCTCCTGCGGAACGAATAATTTGGTGAGTTTTCCGATGTATCCTGGTTTGAAGTTTCCGCACCACTCCAAGCAGATCACAACCGGATAGCTTCCGTTCCGCACAGTCCGGGGTGGTTTGTTGAACCTCATTTCATATTCTGCTGCTCACCAGTAATGCAACCAGGTTAACGCCACCAGGGATCCCTTTTTCGGGGGCAGTAATTATGATGGCTGCATAATGAAGTAAAAGTGTCGGAGGTAATCAGCTAGCAGGAATTATTTCAAGAGCGTTTCCATCCCTAACAGACGCGCGCAGAAGTGTTTACCGGTGGTACGTGACAGTACATGGATGGTGTAAATATGGATTGATTCGGTATCCAAAATCTGACCTCAGTGCTGCTATAACCCTTGAGGGACCATAATTTGTCTGGATCAGATTGTTTAATTGTTGCATGATTGTTGTTGTTTTTAATTGGCGTGATTTTACGTCTGTGCTGCTTTTTTGAAGCTTTTTGTCAACATTGTGTCAATGCAATACATGTTAAAATAAATTTCTTTTACTTATGAAAAAAAATATTGGCAAACAAATATTGGTGAACGTACATATACCACTCGATTGTTGTGCAGAACACCGAATTGAACATTCATTTGATCAATCTTCGATAGTCGTAACGTACGCTTCTCCTGAAACAATGCACTATCCATACACCAAAGTGTGCTACATTAAATGCTCATGAAAAATAATTCGATTGTGCTTTTTTCAATTAAAGCACGCTTCCGCTTATTTAATTACAGGTTTTGTATCCATTCTGTGTCGAACAAGCGAGCCTTTCCCATTTATTTATAGCTTTATTTACGCATACGTTGGAAATGGAGGGCGTTTTCTGAATACATAATTACATGACAGCCATGTAATAGTTTGTTATTGTGCTATATTAAAATATTTGTCGTAAAATTAATAATTTTAATTAATTCGTTGTTATTTTTTTGCTGTTGGTTTATTAGTTTTTATTGTTCATTACCACTTTGAAAATAAAAATATTTGTATTTGCTTGACAAAACAAAAATGCAGTATGCCTGGGAAAGTGTTCGTTACGTATCAAGCAGTTCGTTTCTTTTTTAAATGCTCAACAGATCGGTTTATTTACTTTCATCGGAACGTTGCCGCTTCAAAAACGAATGTCAACAGCTTCATATAAGTCACCAAAGGCGCTGGTAAGCTAGTCGCCGAGGACCAAACATATTAAACACATAACTAAGTCGTAGGGAAGCAGGTCTATAAATTTGCTTATCAACGTCGTCGATTCGATGCGCTTTTGAAGATCGGTGTCGTTTCGATGAAACCGCGCCGCTCTGCACCGTGTGAAACCACTCGAACAGGTGAAAAGATTGATGGTGTCTTGCAGGCAGAAAGAGGGAAATGTCTTCAGATTACTCCGTTCATACTGTGACCGTTTTGATGTTCTTTACTTCCCGTGGAATATAATTTACATTAGTGATTTTTTTTTGGTGTGTGCGTTGTTTCGCGATCGATTCGAGACTCAACTTGTCGTTTCATTTTGTTTTATATTGTTCCATTTCATTTAATCCGTGTGGCAATTTCCTGTTTTTCTTTTCAGTCAAGACAATCTCGTTCCATCACCACGATCGTGATCGGGTTGGATGTTGAAATGGGATTGTATGAGGAATTGATAACGATACCGCTTCAATAACAATAAATCCTTCGACGGACGCATCCTCTCAGCTTCTCTTCGATGTGCTGGAAAGCACCGAAAGAAAACAGGTTGATTGGATTGGTTTGGCAATCAAAGAAGAGCATGGATAAGATAGGCACTTAATTTGTGATCATGGGTCGATCGAACCGATCAGAAACTCATTTGTCGGCGCAGGTTTTCTGCTGACGACGAGCCATAGATCGATTTGAGCGGGAATTGTGGTTTTGGTTGGGTCAGTGAACGTATTATGCCAATGGCAAGGAATGGTATGTATATTGATGGAGTTTTGTGATCGTAAATAAAGTGTGTTGCTTTTTGTCGAAAATGGTCTTAAGCTAAGATAATCATATTGAGCTATTTCGACAAAAAACAATAGAAGGTAACTTTCTTGATTAAAAAAAAATAAAGAAATTCATGAAAAAAACACTAAACGTATAAAAAGAAACCTACACAAAAAATATTTTTCTTAACCTAACACACAATAACTTTAAAAATTAAACACGCAACTCAAGCACAAGTTGAAAACTATGAATAATGCCAATTTTTTTTAACTTAATTTAGCCTATGTAATAACAGGACTAGGTAAATCTAGTGAAATAAAATGTATATATTATAGTGAAGTAAGTATTCTGTCAACCAATGAATGATGTAGCACGAAGCGTGATGAAGTATCACATAACTTTACAACGAGATTGATCAACTTCCAAAACTGCATGGGTTAAACATGTTTACGCTGCTGGTTGATCCAGAGAATCATCTTGAAAACCTGGAGTCAAAAACTGGAGGTGTGAAAGCTTACTTTAAGCTGTAAGTGTGATAGAATGATTCTGAAGTAGCACTATTTATTCATTGGGTAATTGCTGTCATCCGTCAGTCAAAGTACAAATGAACCAGGATTTTTAGTCACGTTCAAGACAGCAACCTCTTAGTAGGCACTCGAACATATTTAAAGACTGTCAAAATGCAACGTACTTTTGATGCTCGGAATGAATGATTCCAAAGTCGTGAGAAGTCGATGCGTGCAGGTTGCAGAGGGAGGAAGCTCGGTCTATTTGTAACCACAATTTAAGTTTTACTGCGCCGTGTTTCCTCCCGATGGCTGTGATCCAAGCAAAAGGTATTAGTCGTCAAGGGACGTATGACCGACTAGAACTATAGTGAGTAGAGACTGTGTCGTGCGTGCAACAGGTTGATTTCCGCGAGATTCGCTTTCTATTACCGTTGGAGTTCGTTTGCATGAATGAAGAGCCAGTTCGAATGTCCTACTGAGAAAACTTCGCAGTGCGTGCGTGGGTACATGTGTGACTGTGTTTCAATAGCTTCAAAATTGTTTACTAAATTTGCAAGTATATTTGTTTATGGATCGTGCATAAGAATCTTCTTTCTCTTCTTTGCTGGCCTGCTCCTACGGAGCACGTCTAGAAGACAGGGCCTGGCGTGCAAACTCGGTCCATGGCTGCATTCCTCCACCCTCGGCTGCATCCGATATCCCTCAGGTCAGACTCCACTTGATCCAGCCAACGAGCTCGCTGTGCTCCTCTGCGCCTCGTGCCGAACGGGTCGCTGACGAGCACCTTCCTGGCAGGGCATGAGTCCGGCATCCTTATCACGTGCCCCAACCAGCGTATCCTTCCGGCTTTGACGACCGTCAGGATGTCTGCATCGTCAAACAGCTCAGCTAGCTCGTGGTTCATTCTCCTTCTCCACACGCCCTGCTCGCACACACCGCCAAAGATAGTCCGTAGCACCCGCCGTTCGAAAATGGCGAGTGCATTGGCGTCCTCCGCCAGCATAGTCCAGGACTCGTGCCCGTAGAGGACTACCGGCCGTATCAGTGTACGATATATGGCGCATTTCGTGCGTTGTTGGAGTCTTCTTTATCTCAAGAGTTTGTGGAGTCCGCAGTAGGCACGATTCCCCTGAACAATGCGCCTTCGGATTTCGCTTCTTACGTTGTTGTCCGAAGTTACGATCGTGTCAAGGTAGCATAACTCCTCTACTACCTCGAAATCGTCGCCGTCAACCAATACTCTGCTTCCGAGTCGTGCTCTATCACGGTCAGAGCCTCCGGCAAGCAGGTACTTTGTCTTCGTCGTACCAGTTTCGCAGGGAAACCGTACTGCCGCATGATGTACCATAGCTCGGTACGATCTATGGTGTCGTAGGCTGCCTTGAAGTCAATGAACAGGTGGTGCGTGGGGATCTGGTGCTCTCGGCACTTCTGGAGGATCTGCCGTAGAGTGAAGATTTGGTCGGTAGTGGATTTCCCTCCAACAAATCCAACTTGGTAGCTCCCGACGAAATCTGTAGCAAGGGGCGCAAGTCTGCAGAATAGTATTCGGGACAGGATCTTGTAGGCAGCATTCAGGACTGTGATGGCTCGGAAGTTAGCACAGTCTTGTCTGTCGCCCTTTTTGTACACTGGGTGAATAACACCCAGTTTCCAGTCGTCCGGTAGCTCTTCCTGGTCCCATATCCGAACAATCAGCCGATGCATGATCGCGGCAAGCCTCTCCGGGCCCATCCTGAATAGTTCAGCCACCAGCTGATTTGTTGCAGAAGAATAAGAATATTTACCTTATTGCACAATGTTTGAAAGTTATGTAGCATTGCAATGCTTTACCAAACTATAGTTTTTTTAATTTCATTTGTAGTATGATGGGCGCAGGCCGTATTGTACAAATTCTACAAATTTACAAATTCTTGATAGTTACAAGACATTTCCTCCTTGTCGTCCTGGCATGCATTTCTAAATGCTGATTTAAGAATAGTATCAGTGCAGAAGCATCCGATTGGGTTAATATTGGTAGAAGACAGGTTAAGTGAATTTAAAGATTTTCCGCAGCTGTTAAATGGAAACTTCTTCTTCTTCTTTTTTCTTGGCCTAACGACCTCTTAGGTCATGCCTGTCATTTTTGGCTTACTAGACTTGTTGTTGTTACCGCATAGTTGGATAGTCAGTCTTCACTATGCGGGAACGGCCCAGATGAGACTTGAACCCCGGTCCTGCCGTGTGAAGACCGGCGCTGCTGTCGCATTTACCACCGGGCCGCCCGGAAATGGAAACTAAGTTTGTTTATTATACGTTAAAAAACGTTGGAGGAATATCGAAGGATAAAAAATATCGATATTCAACGTACAGACGGGATAGAATCAGTTCATTTGTTGCTCCTTTGAAGCCAGCTTAGCTTAAAGTCAGCTAATACGTATCCTAAATCCAGCGTATAGATTGCATCCCTTGTTTTTTAAATAATAAAACAGTAAATTTTTGTTGAAAAACTGTGCCCATCAATCCCATGGCGTACTTAGCGTTAGCAGTTTACTTCCAGAATGCACTGTATTTATCTTCACGTCAATTCGTCAGATGGTAAAATGCATGAAAAACTGCTATGATATCAGTTTACTTATTGCTCTCGTCATGAACTTTCATAGCACCTTGGGCAAAGTAATCTTATCAGTCTACAATTTAGCATTTTAGACAACCTGAGTAGCGTTTGTGTGAATGACGCATCACAACGAAAAATAGTGGTTTTTAACAAGTGATAAGAAAGGTTACCACACGTAAACCATACCTTGGGATAGGAACATTTATCCGAACGCGAATATAAGTTGACCTGCTTATAAATAGAGTCCACAACGATGCAATGATCGATGCAGCTGTGCGAAGGTTAGGGAAAACGAGCACAGTCGATAACAAGAATCCTTTTGTGTAGCTGCCCTGCTGTTGGTACTGCGACTGACACATATGTCAACCCGGTTTACACGTGAAAGGATCAATATTGGCTGCTTCCAACGAGTGCTAATTGGTATGAAATTTGATGGCTAATGAAGCGAGTAGCGATCAACGTACCTTCTAGTTGTTTTTGCACGAGATAATGAACGAGTTTGTCAAAGGTTATCGGTGTACGTGCGCGTACCTTTAACGGTCAATAGAATCGATGTATCAAGCAATGCATTCGTGCAGCTGGGGGGAGGTTTGCTGTAAAATTTATATAATGTACAATTAATCTCAATGTGACATAATGCAAGCTGACAACGAGTCTGTCTCTTTGACCTGATTCTGCTCGCGTTCATCTCCCGGCACAAAATAAACACACCAGCTCATGTGCTGCTTGCGGGATAAAAATTGATGTTGACATTGACAAGAACTTTAATCATGATTGACATCTTGTTTTGCCAAGTGTGCAACCCATGGCATGTCGTGCTTTCGTCGATGGTTTTCGGACGACTGCACTCGCCACAAGTCCCATACGATGGATGCATCAGCTTCAGTAAACTATTGCAATATCGGTGCCCGGCCACGTCACATCAAGCGACGGTCACTCTAATGATTTCGTCCCCGTCTGTCCCCTCTTCGCGCTGCTGACCTTGTCGTTCGTTCCGGTCTGGAAGAAACTGGAACTCGTCTCGCTGTCTCACCATCGATCTCAATCATACTCCTTGACAAGGCTTGCCAGAGACTCGCGCGTCAATCATTCTGACATCCAATCACCGGGGGGAGGATTATAGCATCAAAGCGAAACGGAAATGGGAGATTGCCGACACGATGCTCCCGCCTTCCCATCCCCATTTCCTTTCCCAGCGCATCTTGTTCGATGTACGGTGGATGCATGAAGATTCGATGTGAAGGTTTAAAGCCAATATCCGATTTTTTTTAAACTTCTACCTCTCTGTCATCGGTTTTATATCGGTAAATATAAACCAGGACGTTTTTGTTTCGCTTTCCCGTGGCGTGTGCCTGGGATATATTTGATTTTTCTTTCGCGCTAACACCTACCAAATCGTTGCTGGGTATAAATCACTTAGCGCCGGATCATTTGTCAAGTGGAAATGTTTTCACTTTCGATAAGTATCAAACATCGCCTTCTTTGGTGTTCTGCCGGAGGGAGATATTCGTGACAAGACAAGGGCTTGAAAGCGGTGTAGCAGCGTAAGGGTAATACTTTTGTCATCAGGGCTTGTCGTGTGGGACAAGTTGTCGGTGAATGTGATTCTTTCTTCGCTTGTGAATTTTAACAAATGATTTTATAAACCATTGATTTAACACTATTAAAATTCATTGTTTTCATCACTGAAATTTTGCATACCAACATTATTAAAACTAGGAAGTTGTTAATAATGCTTTTTATACTAAAATGACTACAACTTGTTTCGAATTACAGAGGCAATAAACTGTCCAACACGGAGTTATGTACTTTCTACGTTTTTGTTAAAGGTTTGATATTCACTCAGATTCCATGAAGGCATGAGATGACTGTCGCTTGTTACTCAAGGTATAATAACGAAGGACTAGGAAGTGCATAAATTGCTAACCTACTTTTTATATAGAAAAGTCCAATCTAGGTCATATTATTGATATCTGGTAGTTTTTATCGATTGTTGATATCTATATCTGTATTGACTTGATTTATAGGATAATATATTCTTTTGTTATAATTTGTTCAAGGATTGTTTACTAAAACCTTTTTTGTTTTTGCCCAAAATTTGAATCCGCAATAGACATGTTTCAAGACTTACCCAAAATAAACAAATAAATTATTTGACAATTTTACTGCCGAACAGATCCGTATTGCTGCTAGTATTGGTAATTGCAATACTGCATAGTAGAATGAGCAGCTGGCTGGCTTGTGATTTGATTTATATTGAATTCGAGAAAATTTAACGAGATTTCAACCATTTGAAGACCGTTAGCCTTTTAGCTGCATCTAAACCTATTTTCTCTACTACTGGCGTGTGTCTCGCAACCATTGGTCCTTTTACCCGAGCATTACCGTTACCGGTACAACGATAGTAATTATAATTTATGTCTAGAAATTGTTCCGGTCATGCAGATTTTCCTAATCACTCACATCAGATGGTGCCAGGATACGTAGGATACCGGTGAACCAGTCGGTAGCCTTCAGTCTGGAACACTCTCTGTATGGGTAGCAATATTTATTGACAGACGAAAGGATGCATCTGAATGCATGCGGTGAAGCGTTGTGCATCCATGCCGGTAAGGTTTCGTGTTGTTGGAGTTTGTGATGAGACCAGGCCATTCTCGATGCCAATGCTATTATTGCAGTGCAATCAAGCAAACGCACATTATTATATGTACGTATAAATAATGGCAAATCACAGCGATTAGTGCGAGGCAAGTGTAGCTTGTACGTCACTGAGTTCATTTTACCACATAATCACATTGCTGTACTTCATTGATTGCATTTTATCGAAGCGTTTTGTTTACGATTTGTAACCATTGAGCTCAATTACTGAGATTTACCCATGCAGGTTATCATGTAATGTTAGATTCGGTAAAGAAATTAATCTATCGTTTGAAAATAGATGAAAGTATTGCTATTTTAGGTAGATTCAATCAAAATTTCATTTGTTTGATGATTGTAGAAATAAGCCTAGTGAACAGAAATTATGAATAAAGTACGAAAACGAAATTATATATTTTATGAATTATAACAGGTAGAACAGAGTTATGAAAAAACTTATTTTGCAGCAGTATTATTTCAATTAACAATACGGCCAGGCACAGACCGACGCCGTTATCGCATACACAACCGGGCCAACCGGGTAATTCTCATAACGAAAATTTCAAGAGAAAAACAATACAAAATCGATCATAACTTTCTAGTCATCAACAACTAGCAGAAAAGTTAACAAAATTGACGAAAGGTTTGAAACACAAACGTTACGCTGTAGTCAAGCAGTTTGGTACGTGGTTTCATTCAACCTTTGGGCTATACTTGAGTGTTTATTTTCTAGTAGTGGTATATGGTGGAATGATTTTAGATTTCAAATCTCATCATCACCATCATCCCTGCTGAAACCGTCGTAGGTAGAACGGAACTGTTACTCATTTCATCAGTCGGTAAGGAACAGCCGACTGAATAAGCGATGTGATCGATCTGAGCGATAGACAGCGTCAAAAAATCATGACTAAGTCATATGGACGAGCGACCAAACGTTGAGGTTTTCTTTTCTCTTTCTTACGTTATTTTTCTTACAATTTATTGTAGCACCTTTTGGTTCTAATCTTTCACCGCTAGGAATGCATGGATTTTTGGAGAATGGGTTAGAGAAATGGTGATGGTTGTGGTTCAGCCAGACAGCTTCATTCGTTTTGCGATAATGCTGCAGACTAAAGATTGAATGATTTATTAATTAGTCTGTCAATGCGTATATGATTTATTTATGCTGCTTTCGGGTGAGGTGTGTATTGTTGAGCATTGAGCGTTAGAAGAATGAATGCCTTAAATTGTATCAACCGTGGATATTCAACCGTGGACGGTTGGAAAGTTTCAGAGCGTATTATTTCTATTGGAGGGAATTCATAGAATCAATAGAAGTTCTTAATAAATCAGATGTACTTCATCTTTTCTGGAATCTCAGCTGAAAAATAGAGTATATTCTTGCTGTTCACAGCAATCTACTAAAGAGCAAAAAAATATCACACTGAAGCGATGAAGACCGACGATCGGAGTTCTTAGGTCACTTAATCAAGAGTCAAATAACTAATAAACCATCGTCAAGTTTATTTACTATGCAATGTTTAAAATTATCGTTTACTGTGCAACTAATTGGTTTTAACAAGTGAAACTTTTCGAATGCAAGATAATTTGTGTTGCTTTACGCGAAAACTGAACATCGGTGGTGGAATGCTATTCTTCTTGAGATGGATATTCCGGCTGTATATGAACTAGACTTTTGAAGGAAAGAGTAGCAATATGGGACCCATATGCCTAATATATAAGAGGTAGTAATAGAAAATAAATTAAAAAAAACGATGCAGAAGGGTTTCATTCGATGAACCATATCCCGGGTGGATCTGGATAGAAAATCAATAGAGGTGATTTTTATGCTACGGAACACAGCAGATAGGACGTCGATTTTGGATGGATCTCTCTGCCCTAGGAAAATCGTCCCCCATGTGTTGCCGCCACCTTTCCTCCAAGCAATCAGCGCATCTTTCGCCTTTTCTCAAACCATCCAACACGAGATGACGGTTTCGCCCACTGACACGACATTTGACTGGCGCTGGACAGAGTACCAGCGGTCGTCCGAAGAGTGTGAGAGATAATGGGTGGGTGGGCTATGCTTTATTTGTAGCTGTTTTATGTTGGACATCAATTGTTGTCGACATTACCCGCGTCGGACACTCCGAGACTAGCGTCCGAATGTTGCCTTATCCTTGGAAAACATGTATCGCTCGAAAGTGCTTAACGATAATCGGTCCAGTGCGGGTTCTACTGCACATGGAGTGACACACACGAATACAGAAACTCTTACGCTAGGTGCAGCGTGAGCTGGAAAACAAAATAGGAGAAGATATGAAAATTAACGGTAACGACGATGGTTTCGCCAAAATAAGATGCGACACATCATAGCGGGTTTATGCAAAAAAGTGAGTTCGAAAAAAACTCTTTCGGTTTTTGCTATTCTCAGCGTTCATTCATTTGATAGTAGCGAGTCTTTTGTTTAAAAGACCCATGTTTCTATGCACCATACGTTCGCTTCAGTTTGCTTTTGAAATTATGTTTTGCATGAAAAATATGCATTATATACACTAGACTGAATGTTGTATAAAAATCTTTTTGCATTAAGATAAAGACCCAGTTTTAGAATATAGTTAGTTTGTTTTCCTTCAATACAAATAGCACATGTGTGATAAAAGAATAAAGAAAAAAAGACAGCAACAGTTGAAAATATAAAGAAGGGAAGAAAAGGGAAAACAGTGAGCTTTACATTTTTTATGTATATGTTTACATAAATTCGTCACTACTTTTTTTTTCATTTCGTCCATGAACATCAAGTTAAACAAGCAAAACAGATGTGGGATAACCATCCAATCATTGTAACGACTGTCATTGTTCTAATGCAGCAAAAATGATGATATAAAGAACCACTTTGGAGAAGTTTTTCTTCGCGTGTAATGGACGCAAACAGACCTAGTGTTACAAAATTTTACTGCCCAACAGTCAAACACAATTTCGTTAATTATTTTCAATGGCATCAAACTGCTGCCTTGCGCCTAACAATGCTGTGATGCTGCAAGCTTCAACCGTGAGCCGCGTGTTAACGATTAAATATTTGTAATTAAATTATCTCAGCGACAGAGTCGCGATGCGAAGCAGATAAACCGATCTGGAAGCAACGCAGCAATGCCATTGCAGATTGTGATAGGCACGTGCTGATTCTGCCTGCGCCATGCCAATGAAACCTTCGGCACAGGCGGTTGTCGATGAGGCATGATAGCAGTTGATAGCATTTTGTCATCGCATCGTACAAAATTGCTATCCCAGCTTTGGACACCGTGCGCAGAAATGTTTGACGCCCTGCCTAGCATCTTATCCATCTGATAAATGCTGTTTATTTCAAACTCTGGTCCAATTTCCGCACATCCACGCACCGTCGCTTAGGATAGCGGTTATCATTCGGCAAATTATCATTCATAATGACAGTTATCGAATCGTGTTCTCGCATAAAAAGCACCTTGGTCTCGTTCAATTAAATTATCATTAAAAATTGCTTCCTGTCCGGTGACGGTCGCCTTAGCCCGTGCAGTAAGCGGAGCAACTGGAGCTGACATTACCCAAAATTAATTTTCATTAACGATGTCAAACAACGATGTGATGCTCTTTTGTCCATCAACAGGCTATTGATGGTGAGCTTCACGTGCACTTCAATGTGGTCTGCTTCGTTTTATGTTACATTTTCTCGGAAAACTTTAATTAGACAGCTTGTAGCAAGCGCAAAAGGTAAAGCACATTATAAGCGACCAAAACAATTACAAAATTGGACATAAAATTGACTTAAGTTGGGGTAATAGTTTTTGTTTATATGATCAGTTTCATTTGAATATATTTCTAACATCCAATCATCAATGTTGGTTATGAGTTACTGAGAACTTAATGTTTATTTGTGTAAATTCCTATTCTTACATTATGGCATGGCAACCTAGAGAGGACTTTAACCCACTGCATACAATTCTTGAAGATACATGGAAAGAATACATGTGTTGTTCTTTATTGAGCACTAATTATCTTAAAGTGTTTTTACATTTTAAGAATGTACACGCATATTGTTTGGCATAAATACGGTCCATTCATTCGTCTTTAGGATCCATTTTTATCAGCGAGAAATTTATCAAGAGAAAATATTTATTTCTTCCTCGCTTTTCTTCCCGTATCGAATGGGAAGCAACATATCCGACTTTATTATTAATTGATTCGTTAGCGTTATTAATTATGGCGGCACAGAAATACGTAGGCGCTATATTTGCTCTACATGGGTATGATGTGAATAAATAATATCTTATCCTTAAGCGGTTTATGGAACAACCCATGAACCAAGGCAAAAGCTTGGTTTGTGGCACGTGCGCTGCTCGCTCAGAAGCCGGCAGGAGAACAAACGTACGAACGCATTTGCAGTCTTGTACCGGGAAATATTTAGCATATCATAAATGGCAACAGTTTTGCGTGGTGTTGCTTTGCTGCGAGTTAAACCATTGCGAGTATGCTTGCCCATGGGGCGGCAACTTAAAAAAAAAGCGCAATGATCGTTCGATGCATATGCGAAACCGTTGCATCATTGTCACTCGCACAGTAAGAGTGTGATATTTCCAGGTAGTCTTACGGCGGCTTACAACTCGCCAGGGTACCAGTAACTGGTGTCTAGATGGAAGTTAAATCGCATCACATTTTTCTACAATCCAACAGCGTGGCATTATCAATCGATGATCAGATATGACAAACCATGACTTACAGATACCTGAACGCCGATCGAAGCTTGCGTAATTTTAATAATCTTGTAAACACGTACCGCAATATTATATTATGGCCCTCATTAGTTCCTGCCGTATCAAAGGGGTAAAAAACAGAGTAATTACAGCCTCTAGTGTCATGGGGCGGCCTGGTGGTGATGCGACAGCGGCGCCGGTCTTCACACGGCAGGACCGGGTTTCAAGTCTCATCTGGGCCGTTCCCCCATAGTGAGGATTGACTAACCAACTATGCGGTATCAATTAGTCTAGTAAGCCAGAAATGGCAGGCATGACCTTAAGAGGTCGTTAGGCCAAGAAAGAAGAAGAAGAAGTGTCAGGTAACAGACATGAATTGTATTAAAAATCGTTTTTAAAGCATCGTATGTTGCTAGAATGACGTTCAATTGAATGTTTTGAACGTTTATTATTTTGTTTTGATTAGAAATCAGCTTAACAAAAAACATTTTGAGAACTGACATTAACGTTTCTGTTGAGAAAGTACTAAATATTTATTTGAATACTTATATTGCAGCACCCAAAACATCTCAATTTTCAAAATGTGAGTTTTATCTTTTAGAAATTGATGTGATTATAAGTGATCGAGTTTTGATAACACTTAAAAGAAATTAAAATCGTAGTATGAATTATTTTTTCACTTGTTTCTTGTTAATGTAGTTGTTTTGTGGTTTTTTTTTTTGTAAATGTCCTAGACAAATAGAACAAAGTTTTGGTCAAAATGTGTTTTATCATACACACCCTGTTCCTGGAAGAATATGATGTATAACTGTAGCTTAACATTAACCTTCAAAGTTAAGAGTTTAGAAAAGTAATACACTTTAATGATTTTTTTTCAATGCTCTGAAATTCATAGCTTTCATTCAACCATTTACCACGTACGTTGTGTTTGCTTTTGATAGGCATAAAATGTTGGAACTGATCCAACCAGTCGATCGTGGCAGTAAATATCCAAAGATTTAAACGTATTAATCAGATGCAACGAGACAATGAAGCAAAAAAACGAGATATATAATCTCCAAAAGTTTCGCCGTATATTTTTTGGATTGTTCACTAGTCTACTAGTATTCAAATAAATCAATCAGCGTGATCAGGTGCATTATTTTATACATATTCCAAGATTCTTTTTTGCTACGTATCATTGTAGCAGAGTAGATTCAAGAACCGATTACATCTATTCTAAACGTAAACACCTCATTGCGTTATACATGAATACTTTGAATATTTTTTTCCAGCGCCATACATCATGGTAAGTTTAATCACAATATCTCCGAACTATCGTTAGTAGCTGTTAGAACATAGATAGACGAACAACAAGATCATTCGTTTGTTGATGAGATTGTATATTGATTCACTGCCTTTTGGAGTGCATTGGATGTAATCAGATTCTTAGAAAAATGATCATCTCATAACAGCAGACGTCTAAAGACAATGTTGTACCGGTGTAGCGAAAACAATATTCTTGGTAAACGTGTGAATTTACCATGCGTATGATTGAATATTGCTAGGTGATTTTTCTTCGCCAAGCAATATATCTTTGATCCTTCTGTCAAATTAAAATATTAATAATATGCTATTTGCGTAGACTCTGATGTCATAAAACAACAACTTACTAGAAAACAGTTAGTTGAGCGTCATAAGCTCTTAGCGCGATGATCTTTTCACTATGATATCATCAGAAATTGTACGTCATAACAGTTACTGCACAGTGACTAATAGATACAATCGTTACACAGTTCCAGGTGCTACAAAACCTTCTTGGACATTTAACTTACCTCATGTGGTAGCGGTTATTTGTATGATTGACAAAATTTCAGCAACGATGTTTGCTAATTGATAAATATCATTTTACAAAAAATATAATTATAAATTAATATGCAAGAAACTTTAATTTTTTTAAAGGATAATAAGCAAAAAAGCAACAGTTGTACAAAATAAAAATACACAAAATACAAAATACGCAAATACAAATACAAAATACATGATTACATTACAAAATACATTTGAAATATGTCAGTTGGATGAGGTGTTCTTAATAAGGTATGACTAAATATTGTATACAATGATAATATTTATCATATCATCTATTACTATAGATTTGTTTCTTGATGCATACTAGTCAATATTCATACTTTATCGTGGGGCATGAAATTGGGATTGCAGCACCAGTACTATCTAATTACTGTAGGATAAAATATTCATGTTTATCCCAATAGTGCGCTTGAATAGTTTGATTTTGTGACTACGACTCAGTGCTTAACTCAATTTCGATTAGCTTGTTACACTGCACAAACTAATCAGTTAAACAAAGCAAATTAAATATCAGAATTAATTACAAGCTCTACCGTTGGTTCTCTTCGTCAATTGTTTCTATGCTACCTGGAGGCAAGTGTAATGAAATAAATCTGTACCACACAAATCGTTGCTATCTGATTTTAGTGGGTTGAGCTTCGGGTTGAGAGAGCCTAACATTATGTATCGAAGGGAACAATCATATAAAAAAATACTAGTACGACGCACTAATCTAGCTAGACAATAGAGAATATTTTATTTCACCTAATCAATTGCTGCTAATGATTAACATTACACTACTACCTTTGGAACAAAACACTTACCAATTGTCCAATAGTTAAAAACAGTCCTTAGTGGAGAACGCAAATTACAAATGGAAATGTTTTTCCTTCACAATTCGCGTGCTTTTATCGAAACATTCATTAATTTTTTGACGCAGTTCGGTACGGTTGTATTGGCCGGAGATGGAAGTGCTCCATACTTCTCAGAACTTTCTGTTAGTTATGTGGAGTTTTAAAAGCCGGTACGGTAAGACGGAATAAGAACTGTACCGGTCTCGTTGTTCTTGTAATATATGGCATATGGTTCCGTTACGAGAGCGGCCTGTCACGTTTCAAATAGGAAGGAAGAGACACAACGCAAATATGCTTCTTCATCATTCAGTACTCGTCAGTGCGTTTGAGTTACTTCCTTTTTGTAGTTCCAAATGCGATAAATCGTGAGCGTTGTGTTGCGGTTTGTCGCATAAAGATACAGGAAATCGTTATTTGCTTTCATGCAGCAAGAGACCTTCAGTGACAAAAAAAAAAGTTGACTTAAAATAGTGAGTCGTTAATTATCTACTGATTACGAAGAGTATTGCTTGAAAAAGCTAAATTAATTTATCAACATATCTAAACCAGCGATTATGCAAACATTGTTTTGTTTGTTGATACCATATTAATACATACTGATCAAAATTTAAATGATCATATTTTTCATTAAACAAAAATGTTGAAAATAAAATACATCATCATCATCATTCTTGGCCTAACGACCTCTTAGGTCTTGCCTGCCAGTTTTGGCTTACTAGACTTATTGTTACCGCATAGTTGGATAGTCAGTCCTCACTATGGGGGAACGGCCCAGATGAGACTTGAACCCCGGTCCTGCCGTGTGAAGACTGGCGCCGCTGTCGCATCTACCACCGGGCCGCCCCTAAAATAAAATACAATACTAAGCAATACATAGGAGTTTTGCCAAAAGGGAACATCAAACGAAAAGCTTTACGCTTCACTATCTCTGTCTTAAATTCTTTCTTTATTTTATCTTTTTATCAACAAAACACCAGAGAGTGTACCCATAAACTCCAACACCGAATCCACAGCCACTTGAACGCTCCACCAAAAGCGACGCTCTCGATCCGTTGCAGCGAACTTTGACAGAATCATAAAATATCTGGATATACATTTAATGAATTATCATAATTATATTTTAATAACATAATTTATGTCATACAGTGTACTGTTGTTCTGTTTTGTTTAAAATTTATTATTTCCCACTTTTGCTGTTCTCCTGCATAACATGTTCATGTGCGCTGCCCTCAGTGTTTCTGCCCGCCACGCCATCACATTTCAACAGTACACGCTTGGCTCACATCAACCCCGGTCGGAAGCCGGGCCGACACTGGTGAGGTGTGGACGAAGGCGAAGTTGCACCGCGTTTTATAAACTCGTGGAAATGATGGTACGTTTTGATACCTTGCCCACCGGTTCGGGTTGTGCTGGCAGCTCAGCGCTTGTCGGTTGGTTGATCAGCGACATTCGCCCTACTCCTCGTGGTTCCCAGGTTTCCCTACCGTTAGTGCGTTCGCCGCTTGTAAGGGCTACAAATATTGGGTTGCAGTAGAGCGCTGTTGTTCACAAACACAGGAGAGAAGTAGAAATCCGATGTGTAGTTCCACTCATAATTTGGATGGTCATTGTCCATCACTAAAAAAAAACAATAAACATCATTTAGCAAGTCTTAAATCAAAACTAACACTTCTGAAATTGGATTCCTTTTTTCTCAAGTCATTAGACTTTATCTAATTTGGCTTGTGCCAACAAATATGCCAACAACTAAATAAACAAAAACATGATACATCAGGTATGTTTGTTGATATGTATTTAATAATGGTTCCACGTGCCAATGAAATTTAAAAAATGATATCGTTTAATCTACTAAACATCATGATGATCGACGCATCTACTACACACCTTGATGTTTGACAAATGATTTAATATACTTACCTCATTTATCTGGTATTTGTTAGCGTTTTAATACCTTTTCATAAACTTCATGTGTAGACTTAAATATTAAGTGTTGTTGTATGTAGTACTGTAAAGAAGATTGTTTCCGTAGCCGTCATCACTTTTGGTGATGATGATAAAATTTTGTTTTTTTTTTTAAATAATAGTGAGAAAAAATCAGAATGAGTCAGCATGGCCTCGAGACACGCGCGCGAAATGTGAACTTTGGGTAAGACATAAGACTTACAAGGGCTCGGCAGGAGTTGAACTCTAGCCTGAGGTACTAGTTGGTCGGAAGTCTCCTAACATTCATACGTACTATTAAATTATAATTAACCTTTTAAATGGTTCACTTCAATATCTTTAAGATAACTTCGACCATCTCGAGCCTATACGGGGGTTTTTTTGTGGGATCATCATCATCATCAGATATACGATAGCTTGATGTTTGAACTTTTGCTTCAACAACATTTTTCATTTCTGCAATTCATTAATGTAACATCCGATGAATGTTTGTTCAAATTCCATCGAACAAACATCAGTTTCATGCTACGGATGGTTTTATGATGATAACAGCTGAAAATTTGATTCAAAATAGAATGCGAGTAAAACATAGAGACACATGGTTCAAGCGAAACTTACCACCAGTGACTTCAAAACAGTATGTTTATCATTGACAGGATATATTCAAAAAATCAACGTTGGTGCTATTAGGTCCATTCAATAGAACCAAATCGATGAGTATCCTGTGTCCGAGCTTTCTTTTCCTTAATTATACACATTGCTAAGAAGACAACAAGAAATTAAGCAAAAATGTAGCATTAATAGGGAATTATAGATTGAATTTAAAATTGACTAAGCTCCCAATACTAGCAACGTTATACGGCCAAATTTTCTACACCTTTTTGAGAGTTCAAATACCTTTATAAAAAATTGAATCAGTTTGATAGTCTGTTGAAATGCGTTGCGTTGTTTTTTTCCTGTTGAGATGTTATCACTTCTAAGCAGTGATGCATTTTATTACAAGCTGTTGATGGAATAGATTTTGAATCGTTTTAGCTTGAGAGATTAGCATTACGCCATTGGATACATTGAGAAGGACATTTGCTTGAGAGACTAGCATTACGCCACTGGATACATTGAGAAGGACATTTCTTAATGTGGAGATCCATAAAGAGGATAAAAAAATAGCGAATCTCTTTGCAATGATAAGATTCTACATTCCTTACGATCTTCCTAGGTTACAGTACTGGGCTTCAAATACCTAGTATTAACTGAACTGTATCAGTTAAAGGCCTTAAAAAAGTGTTAGTATTGGAAGCATGAAATGAGTGCACGCAACCATTAATTGATCCTCCACCCTGTTGAAATCTCAATTAAGCAATATTGGACCACAAAATATTAACCCACGATACCAGCTTTGCACAACGTCCAGCGACGCTTCTACGATCTCTTTTCTCAACATTCTTGCCCCAACGGTGCTCGAAAACACTCTGTTTACTCCTCGCTTTGGATGCCCACTGAACCCGAGCGAGATAATTATAACCGTATCAACTTTCCAAATGCCCATTCATCGCCCAGCGGGAAGCTTGGTGTTTCGTTTCGTCGCATCTGCACTACACCGAACAACCAACACATCTCCAGACACCGATGATCAAATGGCGATCAGTATATCGGTGCCATGGCGCATACCACGCTCCAAGCTGCGAGCGGAGCGTGATCAGGAAGCATGGCTTAGAGCCACAACGCACATGATGGTGTGGTGACGCTGGCTAATGGCGGCGACGTTCAACGCTACCATCATCACGGCCGGACGGTGGATCTCACGAAAGCTCCAAACATGACAGAACTCCATCGCTCGCTGGTCGCCGGTCCGATTGCCGGGTTCCAGGGGTGACGGTTCAGAAAATATCGCTCGCGACGTCGATTTATGACAAAGCTCGAAAGCTCCACGTTGTAGCTCCATCGGTTTGGTACACGTGGAGAAACGATCGTCGAGGAGGCGGTGACGCAAACGTACTGAAATTGAAGGAGTCCGATTGCTGATGCTTGTAAATTAAAATGTTGGCCGTTGTGTCGGCTTCTTCAGTCTGCGTTTCGTTCTATTTTTTTTAAATCAATACAGTATTGGCTACTCATTCTGGAGTTTAAACGTGCTGTGTCAATTTTACCAATCAAATTTTGCTCCGGAATGGAATTCTAATCGTTAAGTTTCAAAGGAGAGAAATTAAGGTACGCAACTCGTTAAAATCGCCATATAAAATGCCTTTCCGAATCATTCAATGATTTATCATATTACAGTACTTACGTGAGTATCAATAATGAGTATAATCCCACTTTCAAAATAAAACTATTTAGCATACTATTTAGCATACTTCCGAAGTATGCTGTTTGTTGGTCTGTTGGTTGGTATTCTTTCCTATTCTTTTCACTAGTTTCATAATTTTTATTATATTTACAACTTTATTGTCACACTGTGTTGTCACAATATTATTCATACAAGTCTTGCAATAAAAAGAGTAATAATTTTCCGATGGAGGCGCATGGTCTTTTCACCGATTACCACTCACTTTTGATTTTGTGCAAGGCAACCATGTTTTAAACAACATCCATTTGCTAATAATATCGTGTAAGGCTAGTAATTTTCCTTTTTCCGTGCATATCGTGTGAAAATTTGAAATGCTTGAAGATAATAGAGCATACTATCGTTGCTTCGCTCCAACTAATCGTTCGTGATAAAATTATTTCAATTTACTCTGCATTATGTGTTTTACGATGAGGAGCTTTCATTTTAAGTTCCATACTCAAATTACTAAACTTCTCTAGCATGAACACCAAAATACTTAAAGCCCAGCCTATGCCGGTAACAACCCAGAACGGTGCGAGATCGCCAAACTTCACGATATCACCATCTTCGTTTTGTACACCATCCTTAACCATCTTCTGCATAAGCTTATAACGCTGAGAAGACCAATGAAGAAAAAAGCCTCCTTCAAAAATCGTATGAATATGTTTTTCAAATATCTCCTGTATCATAGATCGCTGGAAGAATGTGAACCCCGACGGATGGGCAGAAAATGTCTCTTTGAGTATGTTATACTTCTTACGATTGTTAGTGAAATCGTAATACCCGGGTAGACTGATTAAGTTTATCGCTGAACGATGGTTGTGAATTAAAGCGCTATCACTTCTTAGACCATCAAACATTGTAGAGTTCATAAAGTTGGCAGTTATATTTTTATGCTCCAGCAACGCAATGAAAAATTTCACATTTTCTCGTTCGTATATGATAACTGGTAGTTGTTTCTGTTTCAGCTGCTTCAGCGTTTCTATATTTGGATGATACGGAATATCGGAGATCAGTGATATGATAATTGATTCATATCCACTTTGTATAAGAAAATAAAATACCATCAAACTGATAACGATCACTTTTTCCAGCGACCTCGTCTCATTCAGATTGTATCGTTCAAGACCGCAAAAGGGTAGCAGTATAAGATCGTTACGGAAATATTGATCACTGTTCCACATCACGAGAAAACTGATCACGATGATGGAAAGCAATAACGACCAGGAGGCCGGAGTGAGGGGTCTCAAAAATATTTGTGGTATTGTGAGGGGTTTCCCACACGGTGCAATAAGGACGTACTGAATTAGGTCTGGTATGGTAACAAACTGTTTTGGAATTCTTTTCAGTGTAGCACGATTCAACCAGATAACAGAATTCATTGCCTTTGATTTCAAGACAAACCGTTTTATAGCATTGATAGGATGGAACAGTACAACCACATTGAAATTTATGTTGGCCACACGACCAAATGTGGTCAGCAATTCCACATCAATTCCATGCACTTTTGTTGTACGTAATATGGAATCAATGAAAGGTGAAGCTAGCATACAAGAAACGTTAACGCGTTTACCATAATAGTTTTGTTGATAGTTGGGATAAAATTCGTGCACATCATAGAATGAAAGGTTTCTATACGTTTTTTTGAATGGATGATAAGTGAGTGGCTGCATTAGTTGGTGTTGTCGATCATACATGAAGTACAATACATGGAAAAATTCAAGCTTGGTAAATGCTTTTGCCAACAGAAGAATTTGTGACAATTTCGCTTCCTCTATCACTACCAGAATCTTCATCCTCATATGACGTCCAGCTAATTCTATCATCCATTTCGCGAATGTCGTATTTATTTTCTAGTGAAAAATAAGAATAATATAATGATGTAAATTAACATTTTTCGCATTGCAGCAATGATGAAGTTACATACCTCAAAAACAAACATGATCAGAACAATGGGCATTGGCATCTGGTCCAAAACGGCAGTAAAGGACTTCGATTCAGGTGATTGTGTGAAGATGATTTTGCTGGTGTTAGGAAAGGACAACAATCGTTGCAATGGATTGACCCAATCGGAATCTTTCGGTCCACCGTTTGGTATGCTAATCCAGATGTCGGCAGCACACACTGAACTGTTTTGAAGTGATGAAATAGTGGTTTCAATGTGTGAGACAAGCTTGTCTATGACTGTAATGCCAAAACATTTTTGGATAAACAGTACAAAAAAAACACAAAGTTTGAGCAAATTCATGCTGGCACATTAACGTAGATTTAAACCGCGAATAAATATTTCCTCACGATGGACGGAATATGTCCCGGGTGCTCAAAGTTATTTTCAATTGAAAATAAATTGTACCAACAATCAACGAATGAATTATTTTAATGCATCACAGACATCACAGGGAAAGAAACTTTGTATGAAAATTGTACTTCATACATAAGTAATTTTTGATGACACTTTTGATGAAAGGGCACTATAATCGATGCTACAAAGTTATGTGCTTTAGATGCAGCGTACACATGTGCATAAGGATTTTGTTGTCTAAAGTCAACACACTATTTTCGTCTAAAAATTTTTATTGTGAAAACTAAACCTAAAATAACTTATGAATTTCACGTAAGGAAAAGCTCAAAGCGGAATGGAATGATGAAATGAGTTATGGGTGCCTTCGTGAGGAAAGATGTGCGGGTCCAGGATTTCTGGTCCCTTTCATCCATCAATCCCAAAGCGCAACAGCAGCCGAAGCGAAGGCGACGTTTCGTCCCCGAAATCACTCATTCAGCCGGCATCCATCACCTCCAGGTCCAGCAGCGCCAGCATCATCCAGTCACGCACGGTAGCGATGTTTTCGTCATATTAAATATTATGGTCTAGTTATTTTCCCGTCGTTTACACTCTGGCTCGCTGATGACGAGACGAACCGTGGCATTCATCATGCGAATGGTTTCTCCATTCGTCACCGTCCTGCTGGTCCGTTTGCTGTTCCTCCGTCTCGCTCCTTCCCTCTCGCAAAACTTTATTCGTCCATCATCGATTGCATTTGTGTGAGGTGGAGTTTTGGTCGTTATGTGTCTTTCGAGCCGGTCCTTCGTTTCTCCCATCTGCCTGGGAGGTGTTTGGGAATCAGACATCGAAGGATCTCGTCCGTTTGGAGCAAGTCTTTGGGGAGCGTTGACGAATGAGCTCATTGAAACACATATACAGATACCGGTGAAAAGGGGAATCAGTCCGTCGTTGCTCCAGCACGACACTAGAAGCAAATCAATCAAAACTGTGTCTCTAATTTTCTTGATGTTTAATTTTACCTTCGAGAGCCATATTGGCGTCGTTGCTTATATGGCAGCTGTTTCATGTACGTTTTGTACATTGTGTATGTTTGTGTCTTGGAAGCTCAGAGATACGAGGAATCATTAACAAACGTGTTTCAAGGCAATATAGCTGGAAATGGCTTCAATAAAAGTGCCGAATCTTTCGGGGTTAAAAACGATAATCCCATTTTTAACTCCAAGAGTTTGAAGCAAACGAAAAATAGCACGGATGATGAGAAAGCTTCCCGAAGTGACCAAAATATCAACGTTTTCATTTCAACAACAAAAATCAACCATCGGAAGAAGCTTGTTGATTATACGAAAAGGACATAACTGTTTCTCCATGGTGCTTTGTTCTAAAAAGTAAGATTTATGTGTGTATCGAGTAAAACCTCGCGATGATACGTGGAATATGGAGCATCGCATAAATCTGCAATTTTACAAAGACGAAACACCAGTGATTCTTAATACAAGAACTTAAATTAAGTGTGCTGGTTTTGGATTCTTGAAAAATCATATTTGCACTTATTATTGCACTTTTATCAAATCACAAATGAAAAATCAGCCCAACTTAAATGCTGCCTGAAGACGACCATAGTCAAAGAATAATTTTTCAATCATATTTCTGGATAAACTGCTCCATTTGTTACTATCGATAAACAGCCAGCGTTATGGAAAAGGTTGACTACGATCGCTTACATCCGACCATCTGCAGCGATCATGTGTGTTCAATGAGAAACAGCATCATGATCGAGAGAAGCCTTCTGAACCGAGTGGAATTGATAGAATCGATTCGTGAGCAAGAAGCAAATCCTTCATTTCAGTTCAAGGTCAATGGCTTGAATAATGACAGACGGCTGGCAACAAAAACACATTTTTTCTTGTCCGGGATAGGTTGCGGGACAAGATGGACGAATCATAAAGCGGTTACAGAGTCCACGATGGGTTGAAAAAGGAACTTCTTTCTTTTGGGTTCTATTTTTTCCATCTTGTGCGTTTACAGAAAAGTCAATGTTACATCAATACTCGGGTTGTTCTCCGTGACTTATTTCTTTCCTATTTTCTCTTCTTATGAATCCGTAGGTGTTCTTCAATGACATACGCTGCATCGTTTATGTATGTACACGACGAAGAACACTTTGACCAAACCTTCCATTTTTTCTCTTCGCTTCCTTGCGTAGATGGGTGAGAAAATAAATTATCGCTATTAATTAAAGTCTATTTCCAGCGATATGAGTTAATAATACGCACACTTCAGCCATCCTTATCCTGTCCATCGTTGCCTTTCGCAGTATCGATGGCGATAAACAACTTCTGCGAAGGAGGATTGTCCTTATGCAAGCATGTTCGAGTGAGCAGGATGAGTAATACAATATATTTCTGGTCGTGCCTCACATGCATCGCGAGAATCTCTCAGATTAAACAAAACGTTTGAGTCCACCTTTCCGCAAGCGTTCAATCGTTCAATGAATCACAAAAGTATAGAACAAGTTAACCAAGCATTTAAAATCGCGAATTGAGTATATTTTAAACACAATTATATTTTCTTTAAGAAACTGTAGCAAGCATCACAATATTCGTCACAGTTAAGAAAGGTTCTGCGCTTGTGTGTTTTTCGTTTGAAACATCTTCAATCAGAAAAACGAATGAGAACGAAGGACCACGAGAAGAAGAGAAAGAGCACCCGAACAAATTATTTTTCAGACCATCGTTCTTGCCTCTTCACTTTCACCGCCTTCTGAACGATTCCCACAGTCCAGTATTAGCCACAGTAGATTGAAATCCCGCCAGCAGTTTCCCAAAGTCCATTGATATGAAAGCTCGGCTTGATACGGCTGCTGATGTTAAGAACTTCATCCCTGCAACCCTCAGTCTCGCCCATCGGTTGAGTCGAACCTGCTCTGAGGCGGATATCCGAACAAGCCGTGGGGTAGTGCACGGCCATAAATCAAATAATCAGTACCTTTATATTGTTTAAATTCACATAACTCATATCGGTGTTTTCTGTCTCTCATGTTGCTTCGCATCTTTGCGTGAGGACGGGTATGGCGATCTGGCGGGCTGATTGCAACGTAAACGCAATGACAATGACGAAGACGATCTGTTCGAATGCTTGGCTGGAGTTTCGTTGATCGTACTTGTACATGCAACACTGGTTAATCGTCATGTCTATGATTAGTAGGCATATGAGAGTAAAGTTAAAAAATGTTTAATTTTGGATGATATCCAGTCATCAGAACAGTGAAGATCCTTAAAAACGTTCTTGGATCAATCTAGGCTTATCCGGACAAAGGAGTCACTCGTGTGACTTCAGCAAATGTCAAAATCTCTCCTTACCCGATGTGACCAACGAGTATAGTAAATGGTCAAATCTCCCTTGCATCCAGGGCGTCAGTCATGGCGACAAACCGATCGGGAAACTGGGGAAACCGGTCTTTTTGCACGTTACCTCGCTTGCCAGGTGGTAGTCAACGGAAGGAAGTTGCCTTGAGCAGCTATGTAAAGCGAGATGGAGGCGTTATGCCTTCGTGCCGACGACTGCATGCAACGATCAACCGATAGCACCGAATGCACTCTCTGAAACTCGTTCGCCCGTTCGAGCAGTTCCAGCATGCAACTAAGCGAAACAGGGTGAGAACCAACGAAACGATGCACCATATTTCAACGCGCTGGCAAGCTCCAATTAATCAATAACTGAAGAATAATCAAGAAATGTTCAAATTGTTTAAAAAATTACACCGCCCCACACCGACCACCGATGCCCCAACGCCCCAACGCCCCATTGCTCAATGAGTCGCTTCGAGTGGCAATGGACCAACGCCGGCCACTCTGTCCATCGCCAGAGCTTCCGTGGATGGTACGGGAAAACACACGACTGTTCAGGAGGACACTGCGGCGAGGCGCTCCACACCTAACTGCGGGTGATTCTTTTTGGCCAATCGTGTACGTGCTTGTACAGCTCGTGTACCTCGCAAGTGAGTGATGCGCGACGGGATGTCTGGATCGGGTCTCCAGATCGGGCCCACAAGCGTTATGGTAGACGGAAGAAGAGTAATTTATGGGCCCAACCTTTTGCACATTTAATAACTCTTTTTTCCTCCGGTACTCGTGGCTGCTTCTCGTTGATGGTTCCATTTCTTCAACACTTTTACATAAAACCAAAGCCACCGGTGCCCCAGGTTGAAGAGCGGGTTGACTGGGAGCTTGACTGGGAGGCAGGGCGTCCCGATGTGAGCACCGCCATCGTTGCAAGAAAGAGCAAACTGTGAGCCATGAGTAGCTGTACGTAACTGATGGCCAGCGCAGCGCGAGCCGATTTCCGGAAAATGAATCTTCATAAATCAACATCAATGGTGTATCGTGCAGTGCAGGGGATATTACGGCTGGTTAAGGTTTCCACCGTCAGTGGTCCCTCGATAACGACACCGTGAATGTAAAATTTGATAAACCTCTTTGTGCTCGTTCGCTGGTTGGTAGGATTTCATAGACAACGTTTGGCAAGGAGATAGAAAACTTGAATAAAATGGAATGAAATCGTTTTTCAATCAGTGAGTTGACCCTAGTGCCAATGCTACAAACTTTGTTTTAGTGATGTGTTAATGTAAATTAATTTTCAAGTTTTCATTAAAATATAACATCGACCGTATTAGATCAAGTGAAAAACAAAAATCATTGAGATGTCAACCGTCCTTCAGTAAAAATAATGAAGAGAAAAATAAAACTCATTCGGACAATTATGTAACAACACGTGATGTTAACTTATTTTTTCATGTTCTTGACGGCGCGTCACTCCAAAAAAGAGTTTCTTCTATTTAATCCGTGGTACGAAATGCATCGCCTGAATTTCAGTTCATCCAATTCCGACGACTTTAAAACGTTGCATACCGATTTCCGATCGTCTTATTTCACATTTCAAACCAAAAGTGTTTGAAGGATTCATGATGGTCTGTGCGGTCTGGAAATCGATCGTGTCTCAGACCCAAAATGGTAACTCTGGTAGAACTGTGCCGGAAAGAAGACAGATTCCGCTTGAGTTTCAATAAAGTTTTATCTGAAAGTAATAAATAACGTCCGGCCGGACACACCAAACAAGACACACATCAAGCCAGAAAAGGGATAACAGAAAAGAACCATCCCGTGTTGCTGGTGTCAGGCGGCCTGTCGACGGTGATCATCATAAACATATCAGCTGGGTTTGATGTACTGGTACTCTGCTTTGATAAGTTTCGGTTTGTGTCTGTAGTTTTGGTTGAGGTATTTCACTTTTTTAGCTTTAATTCGATTGATTCTTCAACAGTGAAACCGAAACGTAAGAGTAAACATCCACAGTTTTAAACCTTATTGATTTTAAGTCACTATTGATACTTGATATGGTAAAGTAAGCAAAATGGTAGATCCAAGAAGCTTTCAACAAGGTTGTGCAACTTTTGAAATTTATTATCGTGGAATTTTTAGTCGTAAACATGTGTAGAAATGTCCATCCGCGTGCAATGCAGAATAATGAAAATTCTCTAAACATTTAAAATATCTAAGGTTGGTGTGCCACCTGCAATTTCGTTGTCTTTGCTTACCAGTTGCCAGTTGTTTTATGTCGGATGTTCTTTTTAAATTTCGTCAAGTAATTCCTATCTTATCTAAAACAATAAATTTACAGATTCATTCTTCTCTTTTCTGCTCACAAGTGTTTATCTACCACAGATGGCACAAGATAGCTTTGGTTATAAGAACATCTGCATCACTGATGGCTGATGGCGCGAATTCAAACGAATTTCAATACCGGTTTCGGAACCGTCCAACGCCAATCGTTATCATTTCTATACATTTTGTATGACAGGTTTAAGGAATATATGAGATTTTGATCGAAGGTTTCGTTTTTAGCCTTTTCAATAACTTGTAGACAATCTTTAAAACTGAAAACGAGCGAAATGTCGAATTAACTTAATGGAGATGAAATACAAATGCACCATTTCAATACCAGCATTTGAAAAAAACAATTCATAAGATCATTAAATAAAGAATGTTTTAAGGTAAAGCAAAGTATTAACTTTCGTTTATATTCATTTGATTCATTTGAGAATGAAAATAATCTGATGGAATCTAGTTGTTAAAAAAATGTTGAAATGTATTAAGTCAATGCTCCAGTGAGGTGCTATTCCGTTCATACCGCAATGAAGGAAAGTAAGAAGCTGATTGAAATGTGATTTATGAGCTGTTTTGTTACCCAAGCAATAATTTATAGATTAAAATTATGAGACTTGGTACCAGTCCGGGCACAGCGTCCTGTACTTGCTAGACAACGGGAGGCCATTTTTAATACTGTTACCACCACACGTCTCCGATGTCTTCTCGCTCTCCCAACTAACAACCAATGCATCAACGATACCGAGCTGCCAGGTCACAAACCAAGAATACATGTTCGTGAAGGCATACGAAGCAAGCCAAGATGAGCATCCTTTACATCGACTTTTCACTCATCAGAACGCTTTTCGTTCGCCGATACATGGGCAACGTGGCGTTTATTAATTTTATTAAACACATAAATCGTAAAAATGTGTACCCATGCCGTTGCACCCCAAGCCAGTGAATCGATTCATTTCACCACATGAGAACTCCGACGATCAAAAAGAGTGTTTTGAGTAGTCCTACGATTCTGTGCTTATAATTTCTTCATAAGTATTATAATGGCTAGTAATATGCAGAGGACTTTAAAGATTGACATATAATTCGAATTACAACTGCTTGATCATGTTTCTAATCATGTTCCACATCTCATTGGTTGTCAGTTACACTAATGCTGCAATTGACTAGAAAAGAAATTTACTGCTTTGGCGCTCTTACAAGATATCCCAATAAATATCACCACACGCCATATATATATATATATATATATATATATATACAAATATATAATTATAGACATTTATAGTAGAGTACAAGTTTCCTGGCACAGGAGAATACATGCGATAGTCTTTACGTTATGCGATCACCTTGGCTTGAAATCTTCTGTTCTCAGATTGGGGTAACTTGTTGGTTCTGAAGTAGCGTAAAAATATGTTTATTTATTAGCGTCATACTCATAGGGTAGGATCGATGCTCCTAATCTTGTATCCTTCATCCACTTTTATGTTCCAAATCGTTCTCTCCGCTCTCGTGATCCTTCGTTTCTGCCAACACGCCGTAGAGTGTTTAGCTACCATGATCCGATTCTTGTATGTATTCGCCAATTTAATCGTTTCTATCCTCACTTTGACTTCAACATCTCCCTATCCTCTTTCCGATTCCGATTGGCTCCAGCCCCTCCTAATGTTTCATTGTAAAGTCCTATGCCCCCTTCAAGTCTGTGTTCGGTAATTTTATTATTATTATTTATTTATTTATTTATTTATTTATTTATTTAAATAATATTGTCCGCCTCTATGGGTTTAACAATGCTATCCTAATTACATTCTATTCTATTATTATTTTTTGTTTTGTTTTTTTATAGGGCCTTTATAAGCAGTTCATAGCTTTTAAGACAATTTTCTGTTTCTTTTGTTAGTTTGTAAGTATAGATTTTTAAAGTCTTGGATTGGCTAAACCTTTTGGCTAGCCTCTTATGGGTGTAAATAAATAAATAAATAAAAATGTCGGGTAAATAAAACGCCAATCCACTACAATGATTGAACCGTAATTATTGACGTTAATGAATCAATTAATAATAAAATCAATGGAAAGGTACATGAGTCCTACCGATCTTCAGTATAATAGTACATAGTCATGGAAAGGATATTTTCAATTTTGAAATCAGACAATTTCGTATTCGTAATTATGACTTCAAACGAAAACTGTATGAGACTCTTCAAATAGGAACAATGCAGACTTACCTTTCTCATTGTTGATCCATCGGTATGATTGTCGCGGCTGTTGTTTGGAGCGCATCTCTGCACACAATATAGTAAAACTGATTTTCAGTATTTTTCAAGTTTGAGAAACATACCAAGAAAACAAACTTTTCTTATACTAATTAATTGGGTTCATCTTCATACCGAAAATAATTCAAAACACAGATAAATGAACATAAAACCACACTTTAGGATTCTCTTGGCTTTTTCAGCGACAACAAGACATTTTGCAGCCGATATTTCTGACATCTGTAAAGAAAGATATTAAGAGACATTTTGAAAAGTTTTGAACTATTGACTATTGATCTGGTAAATTTTCGTTTAATTAACGTATCGATTAAATAAAAAAAAACATGTTTAATAATTTTAATCATTTCAGAGCATTTTTTAAGAATTAATGTATTCAATAAATGTTGATTATAATTTTAAAGATGTCTTCACTTATGCACATGAAAGTTTAACGACTTCAGTATTGACAACAACACCTACTGCATATCTAAATATCACTTTTCTACACAAAAAAGGATCCAAAAACAACTAACACAACGAGAATGAGACTCCACCATCTAATGAATCAAGCTCCGAGTGAAGAAAAATAGATTATGTCCTTTTCGTCCTTGCTATTCTTGCATGACCCCACTCTGACGTGTCGCATCTTATTTTGGCCAAACCATCGTCGTTACCGTTAATTTTCATATCTTCTCCTATTTTGTTTTCCAGCAATGAGTCTCTGTATTCGTGGGCGTGTGTGAGTGTGTGTATCACTCCATGTGCAGTAGAACCCGCACTGAACCGATCATCGGGAAGCACTTTCAAGCGATACATGTTTTCCAAGGATAAGGCAACATTCGGACGCTAGTCTCGAAGTGTCCGACGCGGGTAATGTCGACAACAATTGATGTCCAACATAAAACAGCTACAAATAAAGCATAGCCCACCCACCCATTATCTCTCACACTCTTCGGACGACCGCTGGTACTCTGTCCAGCGCCGGTCAAATGTCGTGTCAGTGGGCGAAACCGTCATCTCGTGTTGGATGGTTTGAGAAAAGGCGAAAGATGCGCTGATTGCTTGGAGGAAAGCTGGTGGCAGCACATGGGGAACGATTTTCCTAGGGCAGAGAGATCCATCCAAAATCGACGTCCTATCTGCTGTGTTTCGAAGCATAAAAATCACCTCTATTGATTTTCCATCCAGTTCCTTTCTGCTCGTGTGCACCTTCGTATGGAACCCTTCTGTATGACTTTTTTTATTCTTGTCTTGTTCATATTTGGTGTATGCAAGGACAGCAAGGACTCATTCCTTCACGGGAATAGCTCACATCCTTGCATCAGCCTAGCAAGTGGAGAAAACATGTGTGTCGATCCCCAGCCAAACCCATATATTCAACGGCATACGAATTTTGTAGCTTTCATCTCACACAGGACGAAGAATACTCTTTCGCTCTTAATACTTTGCTATGTTAGCTTTGGAAATGTGGAGTATTTATATGGAAAAATGGAAATGTGGAGTAATATATATCCTGTTAAAATCAACCTGTTCATTTTAAGCTTATTCAGTGTATTCACTTGATGTTGTTTTATCATTCTAATGTACTAGCTGCAGAGCCGTTGTCAAATATCTTTGACATAACTATACCTACAATTTTTCCCAATCATCTTACAAAAGTCAACAAATCAATGGAGCTGCTGCTGACATAATCTATTGATTTCAAGTAACATATATTATAATCAATTAATATTAACTATGATTAACTTATGATTAATCAAATAAATGAACCGGGGGCGGCCCGGTGGTAGATGCGACAGCGGCGCCGGTCTCCACACGGCAGGACCGAGGTTCAAGTCTCATCTGGGCCGTTCCCAAATAGTGAGGAATGACTATCCAACTATGCGGTAACAATAAGTCTAGTAAGCCAGAAATGGCAGGCATGACCTTAAGAGGTCGTAAGGCCAAGAAAGAAGAAGAAGATTAACTATGATCTTTTCATTCAGACCGATTACTATCGTTATTTAAAACTTTCATTGTACATGACATGCGCCGTAGCCATCAATATTTTGCTATTTAATGTGTTTTAATCAAAATTTGCACGAACGAACTATGAAGACTCTCAGCATAACAATAAATCCGATCACGAATTGATCGCTAGATCAATCTCATGGCGACTGTTACTTTCTCTGCCATTACTCGTATCATGATGGACTTTTGATGAAACAAGCCCATTGACGATCGTCCGTTGCGTCAACGTCTCGCATGATTTTGCATTTCAGCCTGTCATCTTCTATGGTCAAACACGCATACCTCACAATGAGCGAGGGATACAATCACAAAGGCCAAATTGTGATCGAAGCAATATGCCTTGCTTTAAGATCAGACGTCTTAACCAAACTCTGATGTCTCGATTTCTTCAAGTGGACTGCGTCAGTACTATTGTTCCGATTCTTAAATCGATAAAGCAGTATATTTCGCTCCCCTAGTCGGTTTTGAGCATTAAAGATTGAGAGTTCATCACGACATTTCCTAACGTTGTACAATACGATTTGAATCTCGATAATTATGTTGTTAACAACGTATATCAACGTTTTCGAGCAACTTCATCCTATGTTTGATGCCTCCCGTCGAGAATCAAGGGGTTAAGCGGAAGAGGTTTTTTTGACTACGATTTCTGAGCTGTCCGACCGCCGAGCTAGACGATTCTGATTGATTGATCTACGCTCGAGATCACCTGTAGAAACCAAAGGGGTTTGCCTAGTCTCCGACGGCTTACAACTCATCGTACAGATTTTGATGACGGTGACGAATGTGTTTCACAGCTCATCGGACTGACTAACTCAACTAGATGCCACCGTAGTTCGGCTTGGTACTTGACATACTGATGCATTTTTGCAGCGATCCGCTACATCACCAAATGCAACCAGGATGACATTTGCATGTGCTAGCACAAGTTGCTTGGAGGCATCAGAGCGTCGAGCTGACACTGACGAGAAAGCGTTTTGCTGTGACGAGTCGTAAATTTGTGACTCGTCATTTCTCTTCTCTGCTGTGTGTGGCATGTGTAAAGAGAGCAAACAGCTGCAAAATGATTAGCAGCGTCAATCACACCTAGCTCGTGTCTCGCGGGGACAAAACGAGATGATTTCCCTGTAGTTATTTATACCTACGGCGTGCCATATAAAGCACCGTCACCGCTAATAACAATCATTACCAGGGGCATTTAATTGCGAGCAACAAATAGGCGTCATTTAGCTGTGAGGATCATTTAGTTTTGTTTTGTGAGCAGCGGCAGAGCAACGGAAATACAGAACATTGGCATTTCAGACGCCGCCAAGCATTGTTTTTTTATTAATATTCTCCTTTGGAAAAAAAACCCTTGATTATTGTAAAAATATCTGTACTTAAAACAGAAATCAACATCATGTATCAACAATCAAACTTTAAAATCAATTTGATAATTTCAATATGAACTTTTGCAGAAATACAATTCACAGTTTAAATATCTTGTAACGCCAGTAAGCAGGCTCTTATGACATGCTGTCGTTCAAAGAGCAATCAGTTTCGTTTTGAGACATTTTTCGTTTTGTATATCAAAGCATTTGTTAGTATGAAGTTTTGCCCTTTAACCGGCACGATATTTTTCAAATCATATAGTTCGCAAGACATCAGTTATCTACAAATATCACAATCATAAACATAAAAATTTCAAGTAGATTAACGCTGGCGTTAACAACCGTCGAAGCCTGGTTTACTACAACATGGCGGCACTCCCTCAAAGACTCCTCAAGAAGTTTTGCAAAAGTCCCAACGACACGAGACTGCAGGATCAAAGCGAGAATTCCTTCCTGACACCAGCTGACACTCAAGGCCGTGACGTATGGCTCCAACGCACGCTCGTGATGCGCTAGGTTCATGCTTAGATGAACGATGTGTATCATCTTTGCGCGACATGCGTGGAAGAAGATAGGTATTTGTAAAATTCGCTAATTGCGTATTGCGTTTTGGTTGTCGCCTGTCGGAGATGGTAAATTAATCTTGGGGACAACCACAAGACTATGCTGTTCCGTCACCTGCTGCTGGATTGTGTTCTCTGTCACACAACGAAATAATTTCATCTCTTTCTGATCGATGTGGATGGAAATCTTCTTTGAGGAAAGATAATCGAACAATCGCTCTAGATATAAACATTAAAATGCATCGTTAGTTACACAAATTGTGTGAAAAACCTATGAAACATTAATCCCGATGGACGAAAAGAGGTTTGTTTGAGCGCACTGGTCTCTTTCCTATCGTCTGTCAGCGATTCAAACACGCGATATGTCTGCTGAACTGCGTCACTATTGTCAATCGAATAGATACATGTTACATGCAATTCCAGATACTGACAGCAATTCCACAAACATCATCCATACGAGGTGTGATATTAAATATTGCCATTACACAGTGCAACTTGTTCGTGCGAATGATCGGACGGCTGATTATTTTTAGAACTCACATGTACAGTCATGGGACGAACGCAGGAAAGAACGGCGTGTGTGACGATCGAAATAATGTCACTGATGACAACAGTACCGAATGACAATATGTCAGTATGAATCGTAAATCGTAAGTCATTTATTTTTCCATTTACCACCCTGTTTGAGTTTTAAACCGATACATTCACTTTTTGATAGTATTGAGCCTAACGTTCCAGACCGATGGAGAGTGGCCACAAACTCCGGAATTGATGCAATGCGAAAAATAAAATGTGCGACGCGTGTGATGGCAATGTTGGAAGTGGAGTATTTTATGATGTGCAAAGTATCGATTTGCGTACTTTGACATGGACATTCTGAACCTATAGCCAAAAGAAAACATTCCAGTCAATGATCTCACCACATTACATTTACTCCTTTGAAAGTTGTAAATTTAGGATTAGTTTGACGATTGATTATCAAGCCAAAAAGACAAACAATGCTTTCGTCACGTCAGGCAAAAAGCTCTGTTTGTCTTTGAGCTAAGAAAAGATTCACCAAACTTGTGGCAATCAACCGAACAGCATAAAACACAATTTCGACACTGTTAATATCCAATCAAAGGTTAAATCCTTTCTGACTTGCAAAACAAACAGTTTACTTCAGGCTAGCAGAACTATTGTGCTTTTTGCTGAAGACTTTTTCCAAACTTCAACATCAAACTAATGACTCTGAGACATGCACAACATAGTCATGGCTTGTATTCAATGCTATCGATTGTTCTAGTTATCGAGTAGAAACAAAGAATGCCATCACACTTTTATACTATTCTTCAAATGAAATATGTTTCCTGAATTCATACATGGACATATCGTCACTCCTCCCAATGTCTTAAGGTGCTAAATGTCAGTCTATTTGCGATTGACGATTCGCTCCAAACGTGGCAAGTTCAATGAACAGTGGTGCATGCTGAAAATGCGCTTCTTCGGTTGGTCGTCGCGGTAGGATTTCCTCCTCCAAACCTATCCCTCATCACGCACAGTCGGTATTTCTGGTGGGTTTTCACACCAGCTATCCCACACAAGACATCTCTGAACCGTTGGCAGTAAGCGAAGATGCGCGAGGGAAAGAAACAACTTTTCTTCGTCACGTAACAAACACATGCACTACCAACACACGACCAACCTTGCTACAATGTGATGAATCTTCCGTTCCATGTGTTTGCAATAAATCAAATCAATCATTTCATCATCCAAGACACATACCAACCCACACTTCTGTTCTGGTTTTGTTTTGGCGATTGGTGTTGCGTTGAAACAAGTTTCACGTGCCATCCGTCACACGCATTCACTGCTGCAAATTGTGACGAGCTGATGAGCGTCTTTGACTATTTTAAACATAAAGCATTCCGCTTAAACATGTTTTTAGATATAATTAAATTTGTGTGCTGTTTATGCTATTGAAAAGAAGTAGCATGGCAACTTATTATTTAACATGTTTTTTGATATATAGTTAGTAATTTGTTCAAGTATAACTTAATTTTAAATCATTTGCATTATGAGTTTCAATTATATAATCTGCTTCCTTACAAATATTTGAACATCGTTTCCAATAATGAAATAAATATAATATAATTTTACAATGAAGCACACAAAGATGCGTCAATAAATCATTCACGCGCATTGACAGATCAATTAATAAAACATCATTCTTTTATCTGCAACATAACAAGACAATGAACGAAACATCCAAACCGCTCACTACTCACTACCACGAAACCGATCTGCCAAGGAGAAAAGCACTGACCGCATGAAGCTAGAACCTACGATAGGATTAGCAGCATAAGAAACGGATAAGAAACCCCACGCGTTGGAACGCCCTTCGCCATGACTCGTCCACGGTTTTTTGATGTTTTCTATCACTCAGTCTGATCAGTCTGTCCAGTCGGTTGATCCTTACCGATTGATGAAAAGAATAACAACGCTGTTCTACTTACGATACCGGCGCTGATGATGATGACGATAATGATAGAAATGATGATGGAAACTTCGTCGCTGACCGCCACTGCCACCCAGCCTCAAGCCTAGTCCATGACTCGAGTGAAATCGTCTTCGTAAACCCTTCACTCCAGCGAGCGGATTGATGTTTGATGGAGAGACCTCTTTACCGTCGACTTCGATTCCGTTGGAGAGATGCCTTCGAATCGACGAATGGCTCTCTATCTTCATCACAATCATAATCAACTACGCTTCATATCGATCCAATAACAAGCCAGTCGGGCGGAAAGGAACGGTGGTGGCTCTCTCCTCTCGGCGTCTCTTTTTCAAACACAACTGACACATAGCGCACGAATCGCCAAATCCTTATCACTCCAGTCACAAAATACTTTTCCGCGTCAGAAATCATCATTCGAGCTGCTCCGGGAGGACCGGTCTTTCCCCCAGCGCAAGATGTGATGCGCACCGTTAGAAACTATCGAACTTGACAAAACGAATCAATCAATTCTGGGCCTGACTGGACATAGAGTTGGAGGAGCGTCAGCGAAGAAGGGCTGTGAGAACGGATGAAACAAAAATTGTCTGCCGGTCTGGCACCGGACGAACCGTTCTACTTCGATGGATTGATCCGTCGGACGAATGGAGATGGACGAATCGCATACCCATCATCCATCCAACACGGTGCTGGTCCGGTTTGATGGCAACTGAAATGAACGAGGATGACAGAGCATGTTTCTTTAGTTCTGGTTCTTGACTATTCTTCCAGATCTGTTGATTTCTTTTTCGTTCCACGTGATGCTCGTGACCGGACAGGAGTTGTGCTAACGCAGAATAAAACATATCAATTTGTCCGCTTGTCATATTCTACGACAAAATTAGTCAAATGGTCATTCAACAAGGTTGAGGAAAACTTCAAAGCGGTGAAACTCTTAAAATAGCACCGAGAAAGAGAATAAACCTTAAAAATCGCATTCACAATGTTCTAGATTTTACTGTACACAATCAAACAATAACAATACAGACTAGATGACTCTCACGATACACCTGTCCTGTACGAAAGAGCCTGACAAACTGCGTGAAGCGAAACATATCAGTAAAATGCAATCCATGAAGTGCGGCAATTTGATTATGTGGTAAAATGCACCTACTGATGTGCAGCCGGCACTTCCATAGCTCTAATCGCCCTGATTTGCCATTATCTGTACATACATATAATAATTTACAAACGTACATGGATCCAGCACCGGAGCCAGCCAGTCTCATCGCAATCTCCAACACACCGACTGCAATGCACCTTGCTGGAAGCAGCGTGAAGGCAACGACATCCATGCAGCTCACCACATGCATTTGGGTGCTACTATTCGACTGTCAATAAATATTGCTTACCGCTACCGTAAAGCCCAAACGAACCACCTTCGACGAACTGGCCGACCGGACCTGGCACCGGCTGATGTGAGTGATTAGGAATTTCTCCAACGTCGGAACAATTTCTATACATAAATTATAATAACTATCGTTGGGCGGATTGTTCCCAAGCAAAGGTTTCGGCCACAGATGCGCTAGGTTTGCTGCTCGGATTGTTCCCAAGCAAAGGTTTCGGCCACAGATTTTGCGTTCGTGTTGTTCGCATCGGCATCTGAAGGACATCCGCTTGAGCAAAGCTGCCTTCAATGGGAGAACTCTCGTTTAATTTTCTCGAATTCAATATAAATCAAATCCAATCCGTCCAGATGTCCATATTTTGAATTATTATGCAGCAGTGCAAGCTGCAGTCACATTGGCAGCATGCCGTGTAGTTTGACCTTAGAACTATCTATGTACACATGTGCGAGTGTGTCTGTTTGTGTGTGTGTGTGTTTTCGTGAGGCATCTCCAGGGCAGCTAATCTCCATATGATTGGTTCATGCCAACAAACCTACCCATTGTTGGTAGCTACTGACATCTGCACCCCTCTCTGGGCCATCGTCTTAGACTCTTTAATCCTTTTGATCTTCGCTTCACATTGACAATGATCATCCGGATAAGTTCATCAGTCGAATTGCGTACGGCTATCACTCTTATCAGTGTACGTATGGTTCGAAATGGCTCGGTCCCGTGTGCATTGCAACTGCGCCTTCCACATCGGCCGTGTGCAATCCCGCATGATGGTGGTCGATTTCCTCTTTATCAAATTGACTCACCGTCCTTTACGCGGTTCCCAACCATTCCACGTACTGTTACTCCATATCCCATTCCGTCGAAGGGAATTTCTCGTCCGAGGCTACTCGGATGCTCTGCATATCCTTCCCGCACTGAACCTAGATTTATGCTATCGATGAACAATCGCAATCATTATTGTTATCATAAATACGTAATAATCACTGTCATATGCATCATTCTTTCATGAAATCGTTTGACGTTTGCTGCATTCACGCCTGCATCACACTGGATGGATGATTCAATGTCACACCCTGCTGGAGCTGACTGACGGCAAGCTGGCCGGCATCACTATCATATTCCGCAGTGATATAGTGAACGTGTCACCGCGAAGGCCATTTAATCCACTCGTTTGTGATTATTTGTGGTGCTCGCTGGTTTGTTATTTTGGCATCAATTGAACTAATCGCACATCGTTTCAGCAGACTTCGGCGAGGGCTTCCAGTTCTGAAAGATACAATCATAAACCGGCCAGGCTATCAAATGAGACCGGAAACGAAGGGCAAATCGATCAGGATGAACGCATTTACTTCGGACGGAATCCAGTTACAGGCGAGTGCTAGTGCAACAGCAACTGCACCTACCCACCGTCACATCCGTGACAACATCAGTCAGTGGAAATGCGTGCAAATGCGGATGCCACTCATTCTCGCACAACCGACAAACCATCAGAATTGCAAATAATTATTGTAATGCATCAATCAGAGATCCGGTTGATGTACAGATTGGTTATAAATTTACGCACGCAACCCCTGCCGCATGACCAGGGACCGTCCTAACCCGACCACTTCTTAAAATTGGATAATAAAACAACATTCACCCATCAGTGGTGCAGTGTTCGGTGGTCCGCTTGTACGCCGTATCCGTAAATCCATTCGCACATAACATCGCTCCAACACATCCGAGATCTGCTGTATTTGGACAATGCAGAGCTACAAGCCAAACTCAATATACATTAAACTCATCGGTGCACAAATAAAACACATTTCCAATCGAATCGATGAGTATAAATCTGTTTGATTAAATAATTATAAACGTGCGCTCGAACATTTGACTGTCATCGGAGCATGTTTTCCATAGCTGACCAAGCAGAGCAGTCAAGGAAATTATTCATGTGCACAAAAATATTTACAAGCATGTGACCACACCGTCTGAACATGTCATATTAATACAAACCATATGATTACAAATATTGCAGGGATCCTTAAGATTCGATATCAATCTGGTGTCATTCGTAAAGATTTGTAATAGGTTTACAATTTCAAAGTAGCTTTTTTTACATAAACAGTGTTTTATCACGCGTGCCTATCGCTCGTTTGTGTACTCTGTTTTATTATCACAAATAAATAAATGAATAACGTCCATAAATTGATGGATTCAGCCAATTCTACTATCGGTCAAGCTGAGGGCAACGGACAAAAACAACTTTTTGATGTCTTCTGACACACACGACGAATTCATTTTCACCCATCCCAGTCCATCCCTGTCCACCCGAGCGCGTGCCATTTACCTTTGATCGATCTGATCTTCCTTCCCGTCCGACCGGATACCATGTCACCCAACGAATACACCGAGAAAGCTACCCAACACCCACCTCAGAACGGTCCACATCCAGCACACCGGACTGCAAAACGAGGTGGCAAATGGTTCGGCATTTGCATGCAACTCGATCGACAGCGAAATCAACGAGACAGCTCAAGTGCTGACGTTGATGGACGAGATTGGTCGGGATTCGAGCGCGGCTGAGCAAGCAAATGGACAGTTAAGCAAAAAATAACGCGCTACACACGCAAATAAAAACGCGCTGCCCTCTCCTGCGCTAGCGAAAAGTGTGGAGAACCCTTATCAATCAAACAAATCATCACACGTTTGACATTTTAATGCTATTTTACCGCTCGACAGAGAATGTTGGTGCTGGTGCCGGGCGGAAGTGTTAGCATCGAATGAAGTTTTTCGATTACATACGGCTGAATACTGCAATTTGTGTGCACCGTGGATGCCCAGTTTCTCCCAGTGCTACAAGTCGCCAATCGATATGACATCAATGAATTGAGGCGCGAGATGTGGCCCCAACCCTGGCGGAAGAACCGGACGAAACGAAGGAAAACGTCAAGCAATTCGAAACAAGATCAATGATGACGGATTAACTGTCCACCTCGGTACACGTTTCCCTTTGGTGATGCATCATTTGCTTCGTTCGCATCAGTTCGACCTGATGCAAAACTACTTGTCAATCAAACCCGTGCAAGCGAACGCGTCAACTCGTTCGATGTAGCTAAAGTTGTCACCGGGTACTGTCGCTCCGCCGAGGCGTTCCTCTTTTTCGTGAGTGTGTGGCTTGTGAATGATAATATGTAAGAAATACACCAATATCCGGTACCGTTGACCTATTTGTACTCAACCAAGGTTTTCAGCTAATTAATCCAGTTCTGATAGGGGCATCTCGTTCCAGAATATGCATTAAATATGTAGAAAAATACTGACCTATATTACAACTATGGCAAGAATTAACTGGATTCAAATAATGTGTTATAAAGCACGATCTCTGATTTGTCGTATATGTTTGACGCACATTAACGACCATCTTCGGAGGGTGTCTATGTTGATTATTCATAACATCATGTTTACTTTTAACATCACAAGTCGCGTTGTGACAGCTACACAGAGCAGACGTCTTTTTGAGTACTACGCCAAGTGAAATAGTGATGATGAAGGGGACTGAGAGACGTTGGGAGAATGCATTACGCATAAACTTCTCTCAACTGGCCGTTAAACCTACAAAAGAGGAGATATATGAGATGATCTCAAAAATGTTGCAATCAACGGATTGCATCAAGCGCACACACCTAAACTACCTTCGTTCAACCGTGTACATACAAATGGAAACACTGGAACAGGCGCAGGGTGTTGTAGAAAGGAACCGTGGCAAACACGGACGCAAGGTTGGAAACGTTTTTCAACCGTACGACATTGATATGGAGGACGGGGCCACAGACATTTGGCTTCAAGACCTTCCGTATTTCGTGAGTGATGATGAAATACGAAAGGATATGTCAAGATACGGAGAAGTGCTCACGATACGGGAATTAAAGCACCCAGAAGGAAGTCCGCTCGCTGGGGTATGGATGGGAACGCGTGTGGTGAGGATGATTCGGAAGCTTCCGATCTTATCGTTCATCACGATTGGAGGAGAGCAGACGGGAGTCACATACCGAGGACAGGTACGCACATGTGCACACTGTAACCTTCCTGTACACCACGGTGTCGGGTGCGCACTTAACAGACACGAGAGAAGCTCGTATGCTAGTGCTGTTAAAGCTACCAACACCAAGCCCACGTCGACAATACAGAGCAGACTAAACCAGCACAACACACCATCCACTAGCAAAGCATCTAGTGACGCACTCACACTACTTAAAAAAGTAGCACCGACGGCTAAGCCTGAAACGCAGGCTAAAAACACACCATCGATCAGCCAATCTAATGCTGCAACAAATTGTGCGCAGGAGCAAAACAAAACAACCAGCCCAAACCAACCAAACACGATTGCAGAGCAAACAGCTGATGAGGACAAGGCAAAGCCAGGACTATCTGCTGCGGACAATTGTACTGCCGATTTCAAAAAACCGTTCGATATCCCATCCACTGCCCCTTCCCAACAAGAAGAAACCATTAGCGGTAGCAAGCGAAGAACGGAAGATTCCACTGATAGCGATGCTTCTATCTCATCCCAGGGTTCGACAACCAAGCGTAAGCCGGGTCGCCCACATAAACAAACAAAGGTACTGTAAATTTTTTGATATTATCAATTGTCCATTTTTGGCACATCTTTTGGAATAATATAGCATTTTCATATGGCAAATTCCCTGGAATACTGTTACAATATTGCTTCAGTGAA
>KZ061728.1:199393-236212 GCA_002091835.1 Anopheles maculatus | reverse complement strand
TGGGAATCCTATTCACCAACAACATAAGAGGAGCAATGTGCTCCAACTGGGACATAACTATTCAAAAATTCAGACAGCTGGTTTGGTTACATCGTGTAAGACACCTAAATCTACAACAAAAAGTGATCCTGCTCAACACCTTCCTGCTACCGAAGATCTGGTTTATGGCATCAGTTTGTGGCCCCCGTTCGTTGGACATTGCTAAAGCCACATCGATCATTACCTCGTTTCTGTGGCAAGGAAATGGAGGTATACGAGTGCCCATTCTGCAGATGACGCTTCCTCACAACCGTGGTGGACTAAACCTTCACATTCCGGCTCTCAAAGCGCCAGCTCTCCTTTGCAATCGCTATGTCACGCAAAGGAATAGCCTAAGCTTTAGTTCGCGTTTCCTCACCGATCCAAATGACAGAGCGAACATACCGTCCAGCTACCCGTGTTTAAAGATTGTTATGACACAACTGGAAAACCTGCCACAAGACAGCAGAAACGTGACATCTACACGGGCAGCAGAAACGTAACATCTACACGGGCCATCATCACAGCTGCTCAAAAAGCTCTTCCTGAGCCCAAGTGTGTGATGGAATCACCACAGATACCGTGGAAGAGAGTATGGGAAAACATCGCGCACAAAACACTCACATCCCAACAACGATCCTGTCTGTACATGTTAGTTAATAACAAAATATCCTGTGCTTCACATTTCTTCAAAACAGGTCAATCAACATCTGCTAAATGTTCGTTCTGCCCGGCAGATGAATCGTTGGAGCACAAGCTCTCGTTATGCCCCAGGGTACAACCAGCATGGCAAACCTTCAAGAACACTCTTCAGCACAAAATCTCCTCATCCGCACCCAACTTTGAAGAACTGCGCGTCCCTGTTCTGCGAGGAAGAGATGCATCAACGCGCGGTCAAATTTTGAAAATGTTTGCTAATTACATTATCCACATCGTTGATAACAACGATGCTGTGATTGATGTAGTGGTCCTTCACTGTTATTTGTTGTAAATTGCGATCAAAAATGTACATGTATACGTCTTAAGCTTCGAATAAACCTAAGTTAATTGTTTTATAAAAAAAAAAATTGGTTCACTTAACGTAAGTTGAAAAAATCACCTTAAAACAGCCAAGGAAGGACCACAGTCTAAAGTTTCATTCTCTTTTATGTTCATGTGTCAACGATGATAACAACGTCTCACCTGTTTTCTTTCCGATTCTTCAATCATCCTTCAAGATTAAATTACCGTCTCACCTGTTTTCTTTCCGATTCTTCAATCATCCTTCAAGATTAAATTACACGTGGTGATGGAAAACGATGTCTGCCGCAGACAGTTCTTCACTCTTGGGGAATATGCTGCTTCTCAACGATTCTTCTTGCCCCTTAGCAGGAAGCCGGGCGCAAACATGGACTTATCTCTATCAAGACAAACTACTCATATATTTACACACATTATTTTCGCTCCAGTTAGACGACTGCGTGCATCTTCCTTTACTTGCTCTCCCCATTTATGCGACACCTCTACCCCCATTTTACGGATAGTGACACCGGATGGAAGTTTTACTCTACCACAAAAGGAAAACATTTCAATCATCTCTAGATTGAGTGTGACTGACAGTTCGATATTGAGCACAGTGCAAAACCGAAACGAACTATGCCGAGGTCGACGCAGAACCTTCGGCTGGTATGTGCAAATGAGGGCATTGGTTTGGCTGACTACCGCTTGATTTTTCATATCCTGTAAGATGCTACTTTCTTCCGTTGTCACACATTACGCATTGACACTGGAGGAAAATCTTCTTAATCACTACAATGGACATACGAGCTATACGGGATCATTGAAGCATGTTCAACATTGTGATCCTTCGGAAGGTCGTTCACTATTGATTCGTTTTTCATCAGTTCAGCTACTCACTAAGTACGGGAAAAATCATCATCAGCTTCTTGAGGGAGTGTAAAATCTTGCACCATCAGCAAGTGACAATTTCATGCCACAGTTCATCTCATCGTTACTCAAGTACTCTTATCTCTTCGTTTTTCTCTCGCTCTGTCACATTATTTTCGCTCCAGTTAGACGACTGCGTGAATCTTCCTTTACTTGCTCTCCCCATTTATGCGACACCTCTACCCCCATTTTACGGATAGTGACACCGGATGGAAGTTTTACTCTACCACAAAAGGAAAACATTTCAATCATCTCTAGATTGAGTGTGACTGACAGTTCGATATTGAGCACAGTGCAAAACCGAAACGAACTATGCCGATGTCGACGTAGAACCTTCGGCTGGTATGTGCAAATGAGGGCATTGGTTTGGCTGACTACCGCTTGATTTTTCATATCCTGTAAGATGCTACTTTCTTTCGTTGTCACACATTACGCATTGACTCTGGAGGAAAATCTTCTTAATCACTACAATGGACATACGAGCTATACGGGATCATTGAAGCATGTTCAACATTGTGATCCTTCGGAAGGTCGTTCACTATTGATTCGTTTTTCATCAGTTCAGCTACTCACTAAGTACGGGAAAAATCATCATCAGCTTCTTGAGGGAGTGTAAAATCTTGCACCATCAGCAAGTGACAATTTCATGCCACAGTTCATCTCATCGTTACTCAAGTACTCTTATCTCTTCGTTTTTCTCTCGCTCTGTCATCCTGTGTATTGCTCAGATTATGCAAATTAAAAATTTCACGAGAAACCCTTGATCATTTGCTGTCAAAAGGCATGATCCACTCACTTTGTATAAATGCTCTGTAAGAGATGCTCAATATTCTAACAGTGGAAGATCTTCCATGAAACAGTACTATGCAATGTAACGAAAAAATAAACCACACTTTTATAAGAATGTTATGATAACAATTTTGAGAAATAACTTAAATTTTAAAACGACTTATTTTAAACAACCAGAGAACTAGTAAAAAACACAATAAAACTTCGATGCTTTTCCAGACAATTTCTCATGTCTGCACCTCGTCCACAATCATGCAGACGGACACGTGCCACGATTTAGCGAGTAATTTGCAACACATGTGCTACCGGAAGCAGTACTCGTCTTCTATCCATGTCCATACATCATGTTTCACCTCGACTATGCGTTGAAAAACTCCCCAATAGACTGTTAGCCCTGGATCCATCATAAATAATTCATTCAAAATATGGTAAACAGCTTTGAAGGCATTGAGACACAGACACGCATGCACCCACGCACGCACAGCGGAGTTTTCTCGCGCCAACAGGACATTCTCTCTGCTGCCGCATGCAAATGGTCTCAAGCGTAGAAAGCGAAACTCGCGGAAATCAACCTGTTGCACGATGAAGGCTCTGCTCACGACAGTGCAAGTCCGTCGTACAGCCTTAATCGGCTAGTGACTCTTGCTTGGTTCACAGTGATCGGGTAGGAACACGACGCAATAAAACGCAAATTGTGGTTACAAATGGATTGAGCTGGGAATCATTGATATCGTGCATCAATTGTACGATACGTTCTGACAGCGTTGGAATATGTCCGAGAGCTTAAAGGGCGCTAGTACTTGTTTTGTTCGACGAAGACGGGTTGCTGCCTTAAGCGTGACTAAAAATCCTGGCTCATGGATTGTATCTTAGGGATTGAATAAAGAACTAATCGTTCAAACTACTTTGATTGCCAGCTGACAGCTATTCGCTCATCGCGTGACGCAATGAATAAACTGTACTACTTCGGAATCGTCCAGATGCATTTACAGAGCTGAACAGCTTTTTACAGCTCCAGCGTCTCAAACATGTTGCGAAATCATACGCGAAATGATCCATCACCGATGCTAACAAACAGCAGTATAGGCAACTTCTGTTGATGGTATGTTGAAGTTTGAGAGGAGTTGTTGGAAGGCTTGGAACTGATTGCTTGCAATGTTTCTCACACCCCAGAGCTTGGAATCACACATTGAAAAATAATATTTAATTGCATGTGTGAAGCATTTACTTGATCAGCATTTGCTCTGTCAATAGAAGTAGCTCCAACACATTCAAACGAAATTGTTGTAGCACAAGCATCAGAAAGTTGTGGTTCGAAATATTTCAATACATATTAAAGTATATAAAATACTGGTTTAAAATAAGGTTCTCTTCTATCTGAACAGCCATTCATGCTCTTTTACAGACCCAACATGATTTGTTCAACACATTTTCTGACACCAAGTGTAGTTCTTACCTTTTGCTAAATAATGCTTTCATTACTTTATTCGGTAAACTCATCTAATCTCATCGCTCCTTGTGGCTTCTGCCAAATCAAAGACTCGTTGTACAATTGTTGACAGTCTTTGAAGAACAACTAGTTTTATGATCGGGGAAAAACTCTCCATTCTTGTCTCAACTGAGCACTTAATTTCGGTATGCTCAGTGCTGGTACGGTACGGTTATCTGTACCACTGACATCATCCGTTGCTACGTCAGTTCCAGCAATCACGCTTCGGGCCTAATCCTGCTGACATTTTAATCCGGAAATAATAAAATAAAACGTTTGATGTTCAACGTTCTACAACGTACCCAATTATTTCATAGTTTGAGTGAATCTTTCCGTCGCAAGGTCAAGATAGAGACAGGTGACATTCACATTCATACATAGCTGCTGTGTCCGGAATATGGATATGAAGTGAATAAGTTGAAATTATTTGAAACGTTTAACGGATTAAAACTCTAACCAATGCTGGACAATCGCAAGAATGCTTAAGGAGTTATGGGTTCATCAAAGTACTGACCTTCTGCTGCTTGTTACAGCAGTCAGAGTACAGCAATAAAACACTAAACTGAACATAATATTACACACTTAACGAATCTTAATACATAAACTCATACAAAAGAATTCTTTTCTCTTACGGATAGCATTACAATATATTGAATCTTGCAGCAACAAAACCATCTTGACGAAGCCAAGTACAAAAAAACTTTTTGGCAAATTCCATGGCCAACACATCCATAGTAGAATATGAAGAATTGATTCCTCAAACAAACACATTTTCGTGATGTATTATTCCAATCTGATTGCTGACATAAATCAAAATCCTTCTCATTCTACAAGAATCGATGGATCCGTCAGCGTGGATCTCGTGGGTACGGTTGGCCGTTGTGTCTTTCCTCACATTGTGGTTTGAAGTACGAACTTCCTTTTGTCTATCCTTCCACCGTTACAGGACCAGAATGGTGCATTGTTTGATAGCACGCGTTGGGTTTTCCAATATCCGTTTCTTTTACTGTTTGACATGTCACCTACTGACTTTGAAGCTTTTTGATAGGTCTTTGAGTCATCTGTGTAGGGTTTTCGGTATTTTGTAGGTGGCACCTTGTTGTTTCAGGATTATAGTACCGGTGACATGAAATGCAGTCTTGCCGTTTATTTTGTGTTGACTTTTGTAAAAAATAAATTTTGCAAACATTATTTTACAAATGAATTTTGTATTTCTGATTTATACTTCAGTAATGCTCAACTATAAAAAAATATCTTCATGTGAAAACACTCGATTCGTCTTGACAAATTTCATAGCACACAAATCGTATCATCTGAAACATTTGAAAGCCATTCAATCATATGATTTTTATCCTCTCCTTAAAGGATAATCTCTCATTGCTGATTTGCATTTCAAATCTGCATGAGATAAACTCTCGAAACAATCACAACAATCGAAAGGACAATACAGAACGAGCCTCAATTCCAGTCGGTTAGCAGGACACCACATGTTCCCCGGCCACCAACACATCACCGAGCTCGAATTAAGAATCGGCACTCCAGAAGTGTGTTGTGTATCTGCTCAAAAATTCGACCACCAACAACACAAGCTGCTCGGCTTCCCTGACTGTCTATCCTCCTAACATACGTTCACTCACACAATCACTTATCTTTGTCCTAATTCTACAAAACTAACGTCCATCTTCTTAAAACAACCAATGCACTCAAACACGAGAGAGGCATTTGTCAACCCTCCTGCTGGGTGGTTGTGATCGAAGAGACACACATTATTTGCCGTCCGAGTGCTAAGCTTCATCATGCGAAGCAAATGCTGCAGCAACAAATCTTATCCTCATCAAAGCAAAAGGCTCTTAATTCGATCGTCCTTAATACGTTTTCCATCCGTTACGTCCGATTTCAACTCTTCAATCTTGGAACCGAGAGTGCAACTTTTACGATAGAGGAAATCGGAAACAAGATGTTTTTTGATGCCTGGAGAGTTTTACCACAACATGGATCCGGATGACGCTCCTAAGACGTGAAGCAGAAGGAGAAGGTTTGTTCTAATATCTCCTCATGCTGTCACAGAATAACTTCGATTGAACGTTATTGAAGCGAATGCAGCATCGAAGTACAATCTGTCTGGAAGAAATAATCACCAGAACTTTGATAAGCTTGGACTGATGCATTGGACTTCGAGCCCTCAAATACATAAATTCCAGATATAACCTTTCACTATGATTTTCTCAATATTTCTTGTTAATCATCACAATGCTATTTCAAAGACTTTGCAGAGTAATTTCTTTAACAACTGCATACAATCATTTGATTCAAGGTCACGTTTTCACTGCAATGTTTGCTTCGCTTTCCTACATCGCCACAATCAATTTGAACTTATTCCACTCCTCCATAATCCCTTCTCCAAGATGCAGAGTCACAAAAGCACCGACCAAATGATAAAAATGACGATTCTTAAGCCCACAAATTATGTCGCTTACCACTCGATCATCATGCGTCCCACTGCTCACCACACCAAGGCCGTATCATCAAACGCCAGCATGCGTGCTACACGGCAGCCATGGTGGATATTAATGTTAATCAACATTTCATTGACCCACACTGCCATCTTCTCCAATTCGAAAGAGGAGGCTAACCGAGTTAACGATCGCAAGGCTCCATCGTCACATGCCATTCATCGCCATTGGCCTGAACCGTGCATTGGACCAGGTGAACCATCGCTGACCAGGACCGACAATGATCGGTAGATGAGTTTCTGATGGGCTCGATCGTACCATGCTCACAAATTAAGAGCCCGTCGTATTCCTGTTTCTCCATTCGGCCAATCCCCAATCTACCTGTTTTCCCGCAGCTTTCCAACAGTTCCGAACGAGGAGAGAGGATGCGTCTGTCGGTGGATTTATTGTTATTGAATCGGTGTCGTTCTCAATACCTTTATCGATTCCCATGCTACCAATGGGACCGCCGATGATCGAATGGTCGAGCTACGATATTTTACGGGCTGGATATTGGCGGTCTCAAGACAGGATATTAGTGCGCCGAAGCTGATTAAAACAACACGATCGACACGCCGGATCACGAACCGATCGCGGCCAAATTGTTTCCATTTCAGATGGTCACTAATGTAAATTATAAGCCAGTGGATGAGAGTTTCGTCAAAACGGACCCCTATGATTCGGGTGATCTTCTTTTCCCCAGATCTGTTCGGACACCATCAATCTTTTCGCCTAGTACAACTGTTCCACACTAATGGGAACGGCGCGGCTTCATTCAAACGACATCTTTGTTCGAATGCGGATCGAATTGAAGCGTTGATAAGCAAATTTATAGACCTGCTTCAGCTTAACACTTTTATTGATGCCGACAGCATTGGCTTGGGTGAGGACTCCACTGCGGTGGCTTACTCGAATCCGTTAGCATTCCTTTACAGCTTGAAACAGTTTTGTTTGGCCGACGATGAGGACTTTATGTAAGTTTTACTGATTCTCACAAATGTTTACGGACGACCAAGGGGGCCATTATGAAGTTTATGAACTATTTTAAGCGATACTTAAATTTCAATCATATGTCATTAAACCAAAAAACAAATCATCTTTTATAGTTTTCATGGAATACCTTTTCTTTAATACAGTAGAATACGCTGTAGAAAAAGCACTATTCAATATCTGTTTTATCTCAAAAATAATAAAAATTAATTGCATCTCAAAAAAATGTATCTCAAACACGTGAATATTTCAGACTTCCCGAAATTCCACTGACAACACCGCCCGAGCCATCTTCCATTTGGTTTGTCACTTGCAAAATAATGACGATGAGCAGCTCTAATTTCGGATTGCGTCATAAATTTTCCGATAACATTTCACCCATTTCGTCGTTCATCTTCCTTTGAACACGCTGGGTACCGTGTGGTCAGAATTTCCTCATCCGAAGATGCACTGATTTCAGATCTCATATGTAGAGTGATGGACATGGAGGAAGGAGAGAGGAAGTGCGAAGTGGAAAGGATGCGCGAAGATAACACCAAAATGCACCGGAACTCACCTGCATTACAGAGCCGTGTGTGATGCTCTGATTTATAGATGACAGTAATGTCCTGCGAAACGTGACGTTCCATTGATTAAACGGTTTCCCTTCCATTGCCCCAGTGTTTGGAAGCTAGTCGGCTGATGTTGATCCGTACGTGAAGCCAATGCATTGCATATGCGTCAACTTTTCCATTCTATCGGAACGTTCATCTATTGTGGCCTCCGATGAAAGCAAATCAAGTCAGTAATCCGTCATTCTTATCGTGATATTTTACACGATGTCTCGCTTCATCCGTCCGCAATTCATTATTTATGAAAACAAAGCAAAAATGGTAGCATAGTTTTATAGCTATAGTAAAAAAGAATCAATCAAAGTGCACTTCAGCAAGTCAAGAGTGTTAGCAAAAAGTTTTGAAAGCCATATAAAGTTTATTTTGTTTTGAATAAAAATGTAGCTTAATGGTTAAACATTGCATCAATCAAAATCAAATTAATTGCCACTGCGTCACCATCACAGTACTCTATCGTCAAACACTAGATACCAATAAATATGGATTTCATATGCGTTCTGACTCGTTTTTGTGTTATTCAAAAGTGACTCATATGCATAATGTCTTTTAAATCAGTCAGATGTCGTCGAGGACCCATGAATATAAAACAAATCAAAAGGTGATAGGGCCGCATTCATTCATAAATATATTCCCTTGAAAAATTCAGTTCTATTTTACTTTGATTCTTCCATTCCACGTCGATCGTGCAGTACTGAAGCCAATAATTTACCATTTAAATTGAAATTAGGTTCTCAATACAACAAAAACTACTTTTCTGCTACAAGTCCTATGAGGAAAAATAAATCTAAAAATCTGCCCTTGGCTACACGACAATGCTGGACTAATTGCTGACATGCAGATTGTGTATGAAATCTGCGATTAAGAACTTTAATTTGCAATTTCAATACAATGTGGTCACAACCTGCACTATAATTAAAAATGGATAATCTGAACCAGTTATCCTGCCAGTAATCTTCCTCTTCCTCTTCGAATAGGTTTTTGGATAACACATGAACCGTGATTATGACCAAGTATATTCATAAGAACTGCTTTGCGTACATAGATGATACAAATTTCCAAAATATCGCTGACAAGAAATCGAAATACACAGTGACTCACAAAACAATCATGGGATGGGTTCAGTTAATCAATTAATACAGATTGCAATGACAAAATAGACTTACACACTTTCTGCCACGCATTAATGATGGCTCTTTTATTCTAAACCTTCACCAATCATGGCGTCATGTTTGGCCGCAAGAAATATTAATAAATTTATTATCCAACTGCAAAGACAGAACTAAAGACGAAATTCAATTGGGCTCGTAAAATCAACGGTTTGATTTATACTAAATAATACCTACACCTACCTACACCTCATCCAAATAGAGCCCGAATTAGTGTCCTACTCATGAAATGTGAACCAAGTTTCACAAACTTTCTGGAGCTTTGATGGTACTTGCTGTTTCTTCAACGTTTTAAGGCAGCCAGTGGTGTAAAAGCGTCACTACTTCATTCGTCACAATTATGCATTGATGTTCAGACAGTTTACTTCAGGCTCAGTACTGCCATCTGTTGGCGAGGGATAAAAATCTGTTGTCCTTAATCGATAATCAAACAAAATAAATATTGGAACTACTAAAATTTAAAGTAATTCTTGTTACTCTGTTGATGATTCTGCGATGAGATTGAATGCGCGAAACAATACCAAAACATCTCAAGGGTTTTTCAAACATACAGACAAACACGAACCACATCTTACCGTAAAACGCCAAGCGATGTACCACGATTTGCAAAGACGAGGAAAAACGACATAAACATAAATCCACGCGTTCCGATCAAACTCTCTGCTTTTTTTCCACCCAGCTTTTCCGAGAGCAGGGAGCCAGCTGCGGGATTTTTTTTCAGGAATGTTTTTACGCTAAGCACCCTCGCACGCAACCCACTCGCACGGCCCGTGTGTGTGTGGTGTGAGCCGGCTTACGCTCACCAGTTACGGTGAACTGCGTAGAGATGACGGCGACTGCAACGACCTTCTTCACTTGCCATTCATCCTCTGCCCTAATCCATTTTCCATGGCATTTATCCGGCTAACTTGGGGTTTTACTCTCCCGATTTGCTCTTCTTTTGAACTCCCGCCAGGTTGTTTGGGGCTGGGTTTCGCTCTCTTTTCTGTACATCTTTCCACTTGTTTCGCGCTCGTTTTGCATTGCCGGTTTACTATTTTATGATTCGACTTTTTTGTAGCCGTCGCTCCACTGCACGGGTTGTACGAGACAAATCAAACACTTTTACAACCGCAAACTCGCCGATAAGATTCTATAACGAACAACCTACCAACTATGGGATAAAACCTACTTTTTGTAATTAATGTTATATCCCGCCAAATGCTCAGTGTGTAGTTGTTTTAGGTCATATCTCGGTTTTTTTTATATACAACGGCCTTTTTCATTATCTGATAAAGTTATTTATTTATTTATTTATTTCATCCATAATGACGGCTTAACGCCGTATTGTCACCACCATGTGTGATGATTGGTAGTTCAACGATAACATTAGAGTAACAAGGCATTTTCTCCTTGTTTTTTGCCTTATACCGGGCATGCTCGGTAGCGGAAGATTGATGGGTGATCTGATAAAGTTACTATTGTTTTTTTCAATTTTTGTTACAATTCTTTCGGTGTTTTACTAACTTCAATTTGTTGGTAGGAATTGCAAATTTGTATAAATTTATGTTTTTTCCAAGAACTTAATGCATCATTCATGAGCAATTAGAAATGAAGAGGTTATCAAAAAAGCATCGAATTACTTTGCTATGTGATCTAACTGACGATACGATATAAACCAAACAACTATTGAGAGAAAAATCCTTTTCATTCGGGCAGCACAAATACAGCGCCCATCCATATTCGTCGGAAAACGTCATAAATGTCAAGAGCCAGAATTCATGCACGATCATGCGAACATTAGTTCTTCGTATGCATCAACTGAATCCGTTAAAAAAGTCTCGTCTTTAACGTTAAAAAATGCAGTGGATCAAAAATATGGATATTATTATTTTTCATTTAACTCTTTGGAATGATGCAAAAGTACGAGAACGTTATTTACTGACGATTTTTGTCCGGCAATATTTCTCCATTATCTATTTCGAGTGAGTGCTATTCAACGAAAACGTCGTCTAGAAAAAAAAAACTGAATTTTTGGATACGTTAATGAACACAGTACCTATCACGATCCCTCTATGAATAATATTCCCCTAAGCTGTAAATACGTCAAAATGGAGAAATAAAGCTTTCCTCTCTAAAATCTGACAAAACAGTAGAGAAAGTATGCAGTGATTGCCATGTTACGTCAAGACAATTCTGTTTCAATTAAACTTCAAAAACTGCGAAATGCTAATAGCAAAAACACTTTGCTTACTTTCGTCTGAAGTTATTTATAAGAGACGTTTTGATTAAAAAAATTTGTCACTTATCACAAACAAAACCTTTTTCAAACAAATAATTTAATAATTTAACAATAGCGAAAAACACAAAAATGAATACTTAAACAATGAGAATCGTCTGGAGTTACAAAAAAAAGCTTAATATCTCGTCGCAAACAAAGAAATAAAAGTCGCTCTAAAAACTGTTCAAGCACAACTCGAGTTAAATTTTCATTTTCAAATATCAAAAACCAAAAATGTTACAAACCGGTTCGCAATAAGTCTATTAAAAATTGTTACAATTCGAGATTACATATACACCTGCACGAATTTGAACGGTCGTAAAATTCTCGCCAGGGAACTGCACTTGATCAACGATTCATACCAAGATAAAACGAAAGCACGTGGCACTAAAATGCAGTCTGTATCGCGAATTATTTCTTAATAATCGCACATCGACCAAAGTCACTTTTGCGTTCGACCGATCGCTGCCCGTGGAGTTCCTCTCAATCCGCTCAAATCGACCATCATTTCGCACAAATTTATGAGCCACGCTTTGATAATAGCTTTGCCCGCTTCATCTGACGACGGTTGCCGGTGCACACATCCTACCGTGCGGCGACTGTATGCATCGAAAAGGTGACAAACTTCGCTAATCCACAGTTTGTCCCGTGAGTTGCCGCTAGTCACTGTCATCATTTTATCTCCCGCCGTCTCTACAATCGTCATTGCTCCGGCGACAAGTATGAGGTTTTTGAACTCGCGGTACGTCACACAGCGTTGCACGAACACAAAACAACATTCTCCTATGCGTGTATGCATTTGTATTGCAGTTTGACTTTATGTCAAACTCTTGTTCGTTGGAAGCACCTTGACATTGGTGCACAAACATTTTTTCTTAAGTTCTTAGAGGGTTCGCATTCCCGCCATTGGAATGGTGTTAAACACTCTTGGCTCATGCATCAAACCCCATAATGTGTGTTATTCCAATTGATCCTGGCACGGAGTCTAGAAAACCATAACCAAGGTGTAAGGGATATTTCGCATAAATAGACCGCCATCGCTGTAGTTGGAAATTCCATATTTATGCTTAAGCAAATGCCAGAGCTTCGCGAGGCGGTCATCAATCGCGGTATACCGCACAGTACGATCAAGTGCGAAATAGTATAAGGCTTCTTAATGGTACTTTCTGAACGGCTCTCCACAACAGAAGCATCAATAGGGTATTCCAGGCTGACTTATGAATCCGAATGATCACTCCGATCGAGTGATGTTTGGTAAAGAAGCAGTGGATGAAAATAAAATATGCAAATGCACTCACATCGACGGTTTGACCGTTTGTCAGATAAATTGCCTACCCTCCTAATTAGCCATTATTTTATATAATTCGTTTTAATGTTGGGCTGAGTGTTTTTGAACCTGACGGACGATGTTTCCAGTTCAACGAATTGGTTCTTGAACTTGTGCGTTCGTATGACAGTTACGGTTGAATGTGTTTTGAGCCTTGAATCCGTTGAAATCTGCTTTTCATTATCCATTTTTTTCTTTCATTAACCAGTTGACATCTAATTGATTCGGTGCCACAACCATCAAACTCTTCTTTACATATCTTATGTAGGTTGTTCCTACTAGTGATAGTAAGGAAAGTGAAACAAATACAATGTTCACTATTGCTTATTTTGAACTAAACAATTCATCCAAATTTTGTAAATCTCAACTGTGAAAAATGCGACAGCGGCGCCGGTCTTCACACGGCAGGACCGGGGTTCAAGTCTCATCTGGGCCGTTCCCCCATAGTGAGGACTGACTATCCAACTATCCGGTAATAACAAGTATAGTAAGCTAAAACTGGTTGGCATGACCAAAAATGTCGTTAGGCCAAGAAAGAAGAAGAAGTGACAAATATTGTTCCATTTGTTTTAAATTTTATGTTTTTAACAAAACCATATAACAAAAAAACAAAGTATCAAAACATTGTAAACTTAAGTGGTCATAAGAAAACATTTAAACGGAAGAAAAATAAGCCTATTGCAAGTAATGTTGAGAACTTTATTAAAATGAACATGCTCTATACGTTGACGTTGATTTGTACAAAACAAATTGCGCACGGAGTCCAATCCAAACAGATTAGATAGAATTGTCCATTTAAAGTAAAGCCATAAAACACGCTTTACAGCTCTGAGATGTCCGACATCATCCAGAAACGCATACTCGTGGGGATGCTTCTCATAAAAGTGTATGATTTAGGCATGAGTCGTAAAAATAATTGATTAAACAATGCTATGAAAGCCGATAAAAATGCATTTACTGTCACCATAAATAAATTCTTCAATACTTTGTCTCCTGAAAGTCGTTTTTCTGTCAAGCGCAATTTGTTGTATTTTTGTCCAAAATCAAATACGATCAAATAAACGAAAGTTTAAATGATCTCTCATTGATGAAAGCATGGGTACATACTCATTTCATATAATCGCGCTTGATTTTTTTTTAGTTTCAAGCATGACGTGATCTTTTATTTACGACATCTCACTCATGCATCACACTTTTCGCTCCATCATCAGTTGACAAGCAAAGGGCGAACATGACCCACTGGCTTTGTATCAAATCACGAGCATGATCTGGCGCTTGAGATATAGCTCACACAAGCACTCTCGTTCACACATTCTGATCAATACAGAACAGACTGCCAGAACGAAGGTGTCAACAGAGTGGATCTTCGCACCCGAAACAGGAACGCACGTTGAGACACCATTTGTCATTCACCTTGCACCATTCTTTATAGGCAAATTATATAAACACATAAATACAATTCGCATCTTTCTCGGACCTCATCATGACTGCTGTAGCGTATTCAGCTCCGTTCATTTGCCTCGACAACCCGATTCCTACTGAGACATCCATCCATGTGACGACGTATCTGGAAGAAAACACAAGCGCCCTCGAAGACGAACTACACCAGCTCACCAGCATCAGCACCCAAAGCTTGACAGCTGTAAATCATTCAATCTTATATCAGAACGTTAATGTCAGTTCGAGGCCCACGACGGGAATGTCGCGGCAAGAGACACCGCTATTTGGTTGTGTACGTGTATGAGTACTTAGTGTGTGATGGGACCCTGACAGCGAAACAGTCCCGGAGATTGGATGAAATTCACATTCATCGTTCACGACCTTGTTTTCACCCCCAGATTCAGGGCGAAAGAATGTTGCGTGTGGGTTGAAATGAGCGTATTCTTTTCTTGTCCATTCGGTGACATTATCACTTTTCCGTGCACTCTGTGAATTTTTTGATCAGCTCGTCGGATTCAAATAATACATTGAAAATAAGTAATACTTCATGGTGGGAAAGCCATAATTTCTGTGAATATTTCATGGAATGAAAACATGTAGAAACAATAACTAGAAAATAAAATTCCAAATGACGACAACAAACACAAAAAAGCGTAAAGCATCAAACTGTGGCTAACGGAATCGTTATCAATCTGTCATGTCTCATTGTAGACAGAATAAGTTCATAGTTCTGATCCCATGCCCATGATAATATAGCAGACATGCCCAGAGTCGTTCTATTCTTCAGATACCTTGCATTAAGAGACGAAATCTCTTTATTAACGACAAATAAACGGAATTATTTTGGATATATTTTTCACCATATTTTAAAGCAAATACTTTTAACGATCTGAAAATTGAAAATACCTAAACTTATTCGACCAATCATAACACTATCAAGACCAAACTCTTTAATTCTTTTGAAATAGGAGTTTTGTATAAATTCTTTTCATTGGTTTATTTCTAAAAATTAGTTCACTAATCCTAATGAAAAACTAACACTGAACTACTTTAACTTCGTCTAAAAGGCTTTCGTCTTCTTCCGCTTTGGCAACACAGTTTCGAGAGTCCTTCGCCTCATATTGTTGGATTCCTTTACTACATATGACAGTAGTCGGGCTACCTCATAAAGGGGTATAAACAATGTATGAACATATATGTTAAGCTTTTATTTATTTATATATTCATTTATTTAATTTCCGAAATAACGACTAGACACCGTATTGTTACCACTGTATGTGATGACTATCATGAGATAAATAAGAGTTACAAAGAAAATCCACTTTGTTATTGCTCATATTTCGGGCATACTCGGGAATTTGATGTTTATTTGAAAAACTTTTTGTACTTGCCTTTCATACTAAATTTCCCCAAAAACTACTAACAAACTTAAACAGCGATATTCTTTATGAGGGAGTAAATTTGAATGTTTTATTAATACAAAGGAGAAACCATAAATTATAATGATTTATCATCAACTCAATCTGTTTCATTCCATTTCGTTTTCTTAACGAATGATTTATACACAACCAGAACAAAACGAATGCAGCTGTAAGTGGGTGAGAAATCACTACTACAACAGTAAACCGACCACACGACACCATCGGCATCAATGGGATTGAAGGAAGTAAACATCCTCTTCGTTCCATTGTTTCTCTGTATTCTTCTGCTATTGCAAGCGATCGACAACTATGACGGCTGTCAATGACGAGTCAAAGATGGACTGCTGATGACAGACCAGCTCTTTCGATGCGTAGGAAGGAACAATTCCGGAATGATACCGTACGAGTTCATCTTTTCCGAGAGTATCGTCCACACAGTCATGTAAAACAAATTACAACAGAGGACGCAAACAAGTACAAATAGCAAAGTTATTAATGATCCTTTACGCCACGCCCAACTTAAACCCATCAATCTATTAAAGGTCTTGTAAGCAAAACTTGGGCATTGATTTTCGTTTCAAGCAGGTTTTATCGCAAAAAATGAAATAAGTTTCAAGTTTATCCATGTATACGAAATAAAATTTGATCATCAACTCAAATTTTTGCCCAAGAACAATCTACCAAGAATACCGATCTCTTAAAAAAGTATGGATGTTTGTCCGATCGAAGCGTTCTCCACCGTTTGGTGGATATCGTACGACGATCGCCAGTTATTTATTTCCCGTCCATCTTTCATTCCACCATGTATTGCCTTTTTTGGTGTTGCTCCATGTGCTTAGTTGGAATCGACCGTCCTCACATAACGCAGACATACTTCATTCTGGGTTGTCATTGCCCCGAGATGCTTCATAATTCTCGCGATTCGCCTGGCACACGATTGTAGACCTGTCGATGGGCGGTACGTGTGACAGAACAGCATCAGTCGAGTTCGATGTGATCGGGCAGCAAGTTAAACCCGTTCAGCACCGCACTCGAGTGGTATGATACGAATGTTTTTCTTTCCAATCCGACGATCATTTCCATTTCGAATCGAAGGGGTGTTGCTTTTCGGTAATTTAAAATCCTAACTCAAAAATGTATATACTGTTCCTGCGCTTAACTTCGCCTGCTGGCTTCGCCGCACCGAAGGAACGCAACACTACGCAATGTTTGATAATTTATTAACCTCCACACCATAGATCGTACCGAGCTATGGAACATCATGCGGCAGTACGGTTTCCCTGCGAAACTGGTACGGCTGTTGAGGGCTACAATGGACGGTGTGCAGTGCAAGGTGAGAGTGTCGAACATGCTGTCGGAGTCGTTCGAATCTCATAGGGGACTGAGGCAAGGGGACGATTTCTCCTGTTTGTTGTTCAACATCGCTCTGGAAGGTGTCATGCGAAGCGCGGGCTTCGATATCCGGGGCACGATTTTCACCCGGTCTCTCCAATTCCTTGGCTTCGCGGATGACATCGACATCATCGGGCGAACATCTGCGGCGGTGTGCGAAGCGTACACCCGACTGAAACGCGAGGCCGATAGGATTGGATTGAGGATCAATGCGACGAAGACAAAGTACCTGCTTGCCGGAGGCTCTGACCGTGATAGAGCACGACTCGGAAGCAGAGTATTAGCTGACGGCGATGATCTCGAGGTAGTAGAGGAGTTCTGCTACCTTGGCACGATCGTAACTTCGGACAACAACGTAAGCAGCGAAATCCGAAGGCGCATTGTTCAGGGGAATCGTGCCTACTACGGACTCCACAAACTCCTGAGATCCAGAAGACTCCAACAACGCACGAAATGCGCCATATATCGTACACTGATACGGCCGGTAGTCCTCTACGGGCACGAGTCCTGGACTATGCTGGCGGAGGACGCCAATGCACTCGCCATTTTCGAACGGCGGGTGCTACGGACTATCTTTGGCGGTGTGTGCGAGCAGGGCGTGTGGAGAAGGAGAATGAACCACGAGCTAGCTGAGCTGTTTGACGATGCAGACATCCTGACGGTTGTCAAAGCCGGAAGGATACGCTGGTTGGGCCACGCGATGAGGATGCCGGACTCATGCCCTGCCAGAAAAGTGCTCGTCAGCGACCCGTTCGGCACGAGGCGCAGAGGAGCCCAGCGAGCTCGTTGGCTGGATCAAGTGGAGTCAAACCTGAGGGATATCGGATGCAGCCGGGGATGGAGGAGTGCAGCCATGGACCGAGTTTCCTGGAAACGGATTGGACACCAGGCCATGTCTATTAGACGTGCTCCCTAGGAGCAGGCCACAAAAGAAGAAGAAGAAGCTCAAAGATATCAATCGAATGTTTGAAAAACAAGACATGAATATGGACGAATGAAAAATGTTGAAATCTACTGAAAACCTCTTGATATTGAATTAATCACATATCCAATTAAATCGATCAATCAAGATTTGTATTAAAAGCTTGGTTTCTTTATCGTGTAGTTTTTTACATGATATTATCAGATTTCTTTAATTTTGAGACATGAATACAACACAGTTTTTGTAGGGTGTTGTAGGTTATTCAATCCTATAACTATAAAAACATGTTGTGGTATCACAATGCGAAAATAGACATTCGTAGATTATTCTAAACACTCCGTTCTTCACGCATTCTATCTTTAGTGATTGGCTGGATTTATACTTCATTTGTCATATTCTTAACTTACAAAGTAGCCTCGTCTATTTGTGTTAATCCAAAAGTAGATAAACCATATAATTGAATGATCAAAGATCCAAGCGGAACTTTTGCTACATAACGCATCATGCTGTTGTTAAATATTGTGGAAATCGAAGCTCATAAAAAATTTATTAGTTAAAGTTAAAGTGAATATAGTCTTATCGAGCATTTATAGCGAAACATGTCGAAACAAAACATCGATGTGATCGCAAAACTAATGCATTTCCATGGTTGATTTATAGCAAAAATATATTTCATATATTAGCTTCAAAAAATGATCATAGGGAAAGTGCGGGAGGTTTCGACCCCTACTGTTTTAATTATTAATGGTCTTTTTGAAAAAGATGAGATACACCTTATTAATTCTACCTATTTTCAGTATTTCGAACCATTCTGTACTGGGAAAAATGTCAAAACTACTGTCAAAATAAACAACAAAACGAGGTCGATAGGCTTCTGACAGCCAGTAGATGTAAAATTGTACTTCTGGAACTTGAATAATATTGTTTTATAAGCACAATTTGTTTGTATCGAGGTAGGCAGGTTGTATATTATAAAAGGGTTTTTAAATTGTCCCTAGAACTTTCCTGTCCATTGGGGGTCTCAAAGATATCAATCGAATGTTTGAAAAACAAGACATGAATATGGACGAATGAAAAATGTTGAAATCTACTGAAAACCTCTTGATATTGAATTAATCACATATCCAATTAAATCGATCAATCAAGATTTGTATTAAAAGCTGAGAGTGTCGAACATGCTGTCGGAGTCGTTCGAATCTCATAGGGGACTGAGGCAAGGGGACGATTTCTCCTGTTTGTTGTTCAACATCGCTCTGGAAGGTGTCATGCGAAGCGCGGGCTTCGACATTCGGGGCACGATTTTCACCCGGTCTCTCCAATTCCTTGGCTTCGCGGATGACATCGACATCACCGGGCGAACATCTGCGGCGGTGTGGGAAGCGTACACCCGACTGAAACGCGAGGCCGATAGGATTGGATTGAGGATCAATGCGACGAAGACAAAGTACCTGCTTGCCGGAGGCTCTGACCGTGATAGAGCACGACTCGGAAGCAGAGTATTAGTTGACGGCGACGATCTCGAGGTAGTAGAGGAGTTCTGCTACCTTGGCACGATCGTAACTTCGGACAACAACGTAAGCAGCGAAATCCGAAGGCGCATTGTTCAGGGGAATCGTGCCTACTACGGACTCCACAAACTCCTGAGATCCAGAAGACTCCAACAACGCACGAAATGCGCCATATATCGTACACTGATACGGCCGGTAGTCCTCTACGGGCACGAGTCCTGGACTATGCTGGCAGAGGTCGCCAATGCACTCGCCATTTTCGAACGGCGGGTACTACGGTCTATCTTTGGCGGTGTGTGCGAGCAGGGCGTGTGGGGAAGGAGAATGAACCACGAGCTAGCTGAGCTGTTTGACGATGCAGACATCCTGACGGTTGTCAAAGCCGGAAGGATACGCTGGTTGGGCCACGTGATGAGGATGCCGGACTCATGCCCTGCCAGAAAAGTGCTCGTCAGCGACCCGTTCGGCACGAGGCGTAGAGGAGCCCAGCGAGCTCGTTGGCTGGATCAAGTGGAGTCTAACCTGAGGGATATCGGATGCAGCCGGGGATGGAGGAGTGCAGCCATGGACCGAGTTTCCTGGAAACGGATTGGACACCAGGCCATGTCTATTAGACGTGCTCCCTAGGAGCAGGCCACAAAAGAAGAAGAAGAAGCTCAAAGATATCAATCGAATGTTTGAAAAACAAGACATGAATATGGACGAATGAAAAATGTTGAAATCTACTGAAAACCTCTTGATATTGAATTAATCACATATCCAATTAAATCGATCAATCAAGATTTGTATTAAAAGCTTGGTTTCTTTATCGTGTAGTTTTTTACATGCTATTATCAGATTTCTTTAATTTTGAGACATGAATACAACACAGTTTTTGTAGGGTGTTGTAGGTTATTCAATCCTATAACTATAAAAACATGTTGTGGTATCACAATGCGAAAATAGACATTCGTAGATTATTCTAAACACTCCGTTCTTCACGCATTCTATCTTTAGTGATTGGCTGGATTTATACTTCATTTGTCATATTCTTAACTTACAAAGTAGCCTTACATAACGCATCATGCTGTTGTTAAATATTGTGGAAATCGAAGCTCATAAAAAATTTATTAGTTAAAGTTAAAGTGAATATAGTCTTATCGAGCATTTATAGCGAAACATGTCGAAACAAAACATCGATGTGATCGCAAAACTAATGCATTTCCATGGTTGATTTATAGCAAAAATATATTTCATATATTAGCTTCAAAAATTGATCATAAGGAAAGTGCGGGAGGATTCGACACTGTGGGTAAAACCGACACCCCTGCTGTTTTAATATTTAATGGTCTTTTTGAAAAAAATTGAGATACACCTTATTAATTCTACCTATTTTCAGTATTTCGAACCATTCTGTACTGGGAAAAATGTCAAAACTACTGTCAAAATAAACAACAAAACGAGGTCGATAGGCTTCTGACAGCCAGTAGATGTAAAATTGTACTTCTGGAACTTGAATAATATTGTTTTATAAGCACAATTTGTTTGTATCGAGGTAGGCAGGTTGTATATTATAAAAGGGTTTTTAAATTGTCCCTAGAACTTTCCTGTCCATTGGGGGTAAAATCGACACCCCATTTGAAACTAGTTTAACACATATTTGCAGTGGCTGATCAACCTAAGTGCGAAGGGAGCGGCCGCTCGGGGCCTCGTCGGTTAGGGGGGCCTCGCCGGTTAGGGGAGCCTCGCCGAAGAGGTAAATCCCGCTGGCGCAAACCCATAGCCCCCCCTCCCCCGCTCACGTTCTTTGATACAAGCATGTTGTAAGGGGCCTCCTGATTACCTCGGGTACTGGGTCCCTTTTCAAGAGGGCCTCGTTTCTGCACTACTATACTATACAAAAAAATCGTCAGGTCAATACTACCCCACCCCCCACCCGTACAAAACCCGAGAAGGATTGGGCCTCAAATTTCTTACCGCTCAGGGCCCCAACACGGCTTTATCCGCCACTGCATATTTGTAGTTAGTGAACATTGCCTTTTTATCGTAATTTGAAAGTAGATATTATCCTCAAACATCTCGGTCAAGCTGGACAAACATTAGGTTAAAAAATTAGAAGCTATATGGCTTGGTATATCAAAGCAGCTAGCAAATATGATATTCCGAGGACAACGCTTAATGGATTGGATCATATGCCAAACTAGGACACAAATCTTGTGAATTTACACCTGAACAGAAGAAATAATAAGTCCAACATCTACACGATCAAGTGGGATGGGATCATAATGAATGATGTTAGTCTGTTGGCTTTCGATCTTGCTGTGAAAAATAAAGTTAAACAAACATTTAACTCGAAAATGAAAGGCAGCAGAAATTATCTCCACTTTTGATGAACAACGTTTCATCAGGACAAAAGCTACAAAGGACATTAAAGCACTAAAAATGAACCAGAAGAAAACAGCAAAAAAGCAAGTAAAACAAAAAAAACTTCAGATATCACAAAAGAAGAATCGAAAATCTAAATAAAAAAAAAAGCAGCCATTGAAGTTTGTTTCTGCTCTGTATTAGATACAATGTGTGGTAATCACTCTGCATGGTGTCGGTTTTACCCCCACCAAGTCTCGGTGCAACAAAAATCATCGATTTTTTATTTAGAAAAATATGTTATCAAAATCAATTGGACAACTGTAAAATCTCGTGCGATAGCACATAATAAGTCAAATAGGGGTTTTTCATCGTTTTATAGTAAATTTTTAACGGTATAAGTATTGCATTCTCGAGAAAACCTTAAGGTGTCGAAACCTCCCGCACTTCATTTACCACTTTTTGAAACAGTTGACATACTGTTGACATGGTTCATAACAATATAAATACTCTGATGATTGGCCAAACCATCAAACAGAACGAAATAGTCAAAACAGGGTTACGATGTGTTACATATTAGTATGACTGTGTCAGGCCACCCTCTAAGTTTTGTAAGAATCGAAGCAGATAGAAGAAAATCCATAACTTCATATTATTAAATTTCTAAACAAGATTTGAGTTCTCAAGATGCAAACAGATTATTTGATAAGAATAGTTTTTAGGCTTTCATAATGTCTATGACTGAAAACTGTTTTTAAAGCTAAAACAACAAATGATTAAAGAAAAGAATAGTATAATAACTTAGGTTAATATTTCTCACAAATTGCCTAAGCAGTGTAGAATTCATTCAAAAGTTATGATCATAGTATAATATGTTTAAGCTAGCATTACAATTATTTGTACTTAACGAATACCTCGCTTGGAAACATGTCTTTTGTAAAAACCAACCTGTTATGATCTGTTAACTTGTTCGCACTAGCTCTATCTAAAGAGATTTGAATACCAAGACGATTTATGTCGATAATATTGATATCGATAGTAAGTTTTGAGAGAAATACAAAACTTAATTCCTCAATGATACGCATTCTTGATAGTTTTTTGTGGTTTTGCGATCAATCAATTGATATTTTTGAGCATTTTTGACTAATTTCCGATCGGGTTACGCATTTTAATTACACGAAAACTCCCCAATTTTGTTTATGAGTCCTTTTCGATCATTTGTTAACTGAGGCGGTAGGGCTACGGCTACATGATAATGGTCTGGTTCCTTCGCTTACCAGGGTGGGGAGACCGATTTGATTCTATCATAAGCTGCCCAAGAGCACATCATACATAGGCATTCATCTCCTTCGGGTGTTCTGATCTTACGATCGAGGGATCCAGCATGGGATTACAGCAATAATTTAGCATTTCCATCCGTGCTCGGATGTGATCTTCGTTCCTCAATTCAGCATCGATCGTTCGGTCCCATGACAGATCACACTTTTGGTGGAGGTTAATAAATTATCGCACATTGCGTAGTGTTGCGTTCCTTCGGTGCGGCGAAGCCAGCAGGCGAAGTTAAGCGCAGGAACAGTATATACATTTTTGAGTTAGGATTTTAAATTACCGAAAAGCAACACCCCTTCGAATCGAAATGGAAATGATCGTCGGATTGGAAAGAAAAACCTTCGTATCATACCACTCGAGTGCGGTGCTGAACGGGTTTAACTTGCTGCCCGATCACATCGAACTCGACTGATGCTGTTCTGTCACACGTACCGCCCATCGACAGGTCTACAATCGTGTGCCAGGCGAATCGCGAGAATTATGAAGCATCTCGGGGCAATGACAACCCAGAATGAAGTATGTCTGCGTTATGTGAGGACGGTCGATTCCAACTAAGCACATGGAGCAACACCAAAAAAGGCAATACATGGTGGAATGAAAGATGGACGGGAAATAAATAACTGGCGATCGTCGTACGATATCCACCAAACGGTGGAGAACGCTTCGATCGGACAAACATCCATACTTTTTTAAGAGATCGGTATTCTTGGTAGATTATTCTTGGGCAAAAATTTGAGTTGATGATCAAATTTTATTTCGTATACATGGATAAACTTGAAACTTTTTTTCATTTTTTTGCGATAAAACCTGCTTGAAACGAAAATCAATAGTGTGCCCAAGTTTTGCCCACAAGACCTTTAATAGATTGATGGGTTTAAGTTGGGCGTGGCGTACAGGATCATTAATAACTTTGCTATTTGTACTTGTTTGTGTGATCTGTTGTAATTTGTTTTACATGGCTGTGTGGACGATACTCGTACGGTGTCATTCTGGAATTGTTCCTTCCTACGCATCGAAAAAGCTGGTCTGTTGATTTACCCTCATCAGCAGTCCATCTTTGACTCGTCATTGACAGCCGTCATAGTTGTCGATCGCTTGCAATAGCAGAAGAATATAGAGAAACAATGGAACGAAGAGGATGTTTACTTCCTTCAATCCCATTGATGCCGATGGTGTCGTGTGGTCGGTTTACTGTTGTAGTAGTGGTTTCTCACCCACTTACAGCTGCATTCGTTTTGTTCTGGTTGTGTATAAATCATTCGTTAAGAAAACGAAATGAAATGAAACAGATTGAGTTGATGATAAATCTTTATAATTTATGGCTTCTCCTTTGTATTAATAAAAAATTTAAATTTACTCCCTCATAAAGAATATCGCTGTTTAAGTTTGTTAGTAGTTTTTGGAGAAATTTAGTATGAAAGGCAAGTACAAAAAGTTTTTCAAATAAACATAAAAATTCCCGAGTATGCCCGAAATATGAGCAATAACAAAGTGGATTTGCTTTGTAACTCTTATTTATCTCATGATAGTCATCACATACAGTGGTAACAATACGGTGTCTAGTCGTTATTTCGGAAATTAAATTATTAAATAAATAAATAAAAGCTTAACATTTATGTTCATACATTGTTTATACCCCTTTATGAGGTAGCCCGACTACTGTCATATGTAGTAAAGAAATCCAACAATATGAGGCGAAGGACTCTCGAAACTGTGTTGCCAAAGTGGGAGAAGACGAAAGCCTTTTAGACGAAGTTAAAGTAGTTCAGTGTTAGTTTTTCATTAGGATTAGTGAACTAGTTTTTAGAAATAAACCAATGAAAAGAATTTATACAAAACTCCTATTTCAAAAGAATTAAAGAGTTTGGTCTTGATAGTGTTATGATTGGTCGAATAAATTTAGGTATTTTCAATTTTCAGATCGTTAAAAGTATTTGCTTTAAAATATGGTGAAAAATATATCCGAAATAAATCCGTTTATTTGTCGTTAATAAAGAGATTTCGTCTCTTAATACAAGGGAACTGAAGAATAGAACGACTCTGGTCATATTTGCTATATTTTCATGGGCATGGGATCAGAACTATGAACTTATTCTGTCTACAATGAGACATGACAGATTGATAACGATTCCGTTGGCCACAGTTTGATGCTTTACGCTTTTTTGTGTTTGTTGTCGTCATTTGGAAGTTTATCTTCTAGTTATTGTTTCTATATGTTTTCATTCCATGAAATATTCACAGAAATTATTGCTTTTCCACCATGAAGTATTACTTATTTTCATTGTATTATTTGAATCCGACGAGCTGATCAAAAAATTCACAGAGTGCACGGAAAAGTGATAATGTCACCGAATGGACAAGAAAAGAATACGCTCATTTCAACCCACACGCAACATTCTTTCGCCCTGAATCTGGGGGTGAAAACAAGGTCGTGAACGATGAATGTGAATTTCATCCAATCTCCGGGACTGTTTCGCTGTCAGGGTCCCATCACACACTAAGTACTCATACACGTACACAACCAAATAGCGGTGTCTCTTGCCGCGACATTCCCGTCGTGGGCCTCGAACTGACATTAACGTTCTGATATAAGATTGAATGATTTACAGCTGTCAAGCTTTGGGTGCTGATGCTGGTGAGCTGGTGTAGTTCGTCTTCGAGGGCGCTTGTGTTTTCTTCCAGATACGTCGTCACATGGATGGATGTCTCAGTAGGAATCGGGTTGTCGAAGCAAATGAACGGAGCTGAATACGCTACAGCAGCCATGATGAGGTCCGAGAAAGATGCGAATTGTATTTATGTGTTTATATAATTTGCCTATAAAGAATGGTGCAAGGTGAATGACAAATGGTGTCTCAACGTGCGTTCCTGTTTCGGGTGCGAAGATCCACTCTGTTGACACCTTCGTTCTGGCAGTCTGTTCTGTATTGATCAGAATGTGTGAGCGTGTGTGCTTGTGTGAGCCAGATCATGCTCGTGATTTGATACAAAGCCAGTGGGTCATGTTCGCCCTTTGCATGTCAACTGATGATGGAGCGAAAAGTGTGATGCATGAGTGAGATGTCGTAAATAAAAGATCACGTCATGCTTGAAACTAAAAAAAAAATCAAGCGCGATTATATGAAATGAGTATGTACCCATGCTTTCATCAATGAGAGATCATTTAAACTTTCGTTTATTTGATCGTATTTGATTTTGGACAAAAATACAACAAATTGCGCTTGACAGAGAAACGACCTTCAGGATACAAAGTATCGAAGAATTTATTTATGGTGACAGTAAATGCATTTTTATCGGCTTTCATAGCATTGTTTAATCAATTATTTTTACGACTCATGCCTAAATCATACACTTTTATGAGAAGCATCCCCACGAGTATGCGTTTCTGGATGATGTCGGACATCTCAGAGCTGTAAAGCGTGTTTTATGGCTTTACTTTAAATGGACAATTCTATCTAATCTGTTTGGATTGGACTCCGTGCGCAATTTGTTTTGTACAAATCAACGTCAACGTATAGAGTATGTTCATTTTAATAAAGTTCTCAACATTACTTGCAATAGGTTTATTTTTCTTCCGTTTAAATGTTCTCTTATGAACACTTAAGTTTACAATGTTTTGATACTTTGTTATTTTGTTATATGGTTTTGTTAAAAACATAAAATTTAAAACAAATAGAACAATATTTGGCACTTCTTCTTTCTTGGCCTAACGACTTTTTTGGTCTTGTCTGCCAGTTTTGGCTTACTAGACTTGTTGTTACCGGATAGTTGGATAGCCAGTCCTCACTATGGGGGAACGGCCCAGATGAGACTTGAACCCCGGTCCTGTCGTGTGAAGACCGGCGCCGCTGTCGCATTTTTCACAGTTGAGATTTACAAAATTTGGATGCATTGTTTAGTTCAAAATATTCAATAGTGAACATTGTATTTGTTTCATTTTCCTTACTATCACTATTAGGAACACCCTACATAAGATATGTAAAGAAGAGTTTGATGGTTGTGGCACCGAATCAATTAGATGTCAACTGGTAAATGAAAATAAAAATATTAGAGAATGAAAAGCAGATTTCAACGGATACAAGGCTCAAAACATATTCAACCAAAACCGTCAAACGAACGCACAAGTTCAAGAACCGGATCGTCGTACTGGAAACATCGTCCGTCAGGTTCATATACACTCAGCCCCAACATTAAAACGAATTATATAAAATAATGCCTAATTAGGAGGGTAGGCAATTTATCTGACAAACGGTCAAACCGTCGATGTGAGTGCATTTGCATATTTTATTTTCATCCACTGCTTCTTTACCAAACATCACTCGATCGGAGTGATCATTCGGATTCATAAGTCAGCCTGGAATACCCTATTGATGCTTCTGTTGTGGAGAGCCGTTCAGAAAGTACCATTAAGAAGCCTTATACTATTTCGCACTTGATCGTACTGTGCGGTATACCGCGATTGATGACTGGCTCGCAAAGCTCTGGCATTTGCTTAAGCATAAATATGGAATTTCCAACTACAGCGATGGCGGTCTATGCGAAAAGTTCCTTACACCTTGGTTATGGTTTTCTAGGCTCCGTGCCAGGATCAATTGGAATAATACACATTATGGGGTTTGATGCATGAGCCAAGAGTGTTTAACTCCATTCCAATGGCGGGGATGCGAACCCTCTAAGAACTTAAGAAAGAATGTTTGTGCACCAATGTCAAGGTGCTTCCAACGAACACGAGTTTGACATAAAGTCAAACTGCAATACAAATGCATACAAGCATAGGAGAATGTTGTTTTGTGTTCGTGCAACGCGGTGTGACGTACCGCGAGTTCAAAAACCTCATACTTGTCGCCGGAGCAATGACGATTGTAGAGACGGCGGGAGATAGAATGATGACAGTAACTAGCGGCAACTCACGGGACAAACTGTGGATTAGCGAAGTTTGTCACCTTTTCGATGCATACAGTTGCCGCACGGTAGGATGTGTGCACCGGCAACCGTCGTCAGATGAAGCGGGCAAAGCTATTATCAAAGCGTGGCTCATAAATTTGTGCGAAATGATGGTCGATTTGAGCGGATTGAGAGGAACTCCACGGGCAGCGATCGGTCGAACGCAAAAGTGACTTTGGTCGATGTGCGATTATTAAGAAATAATTCGCGATACAGACTGCATTTTAGTGCCACGGGCTTTCGTTTCATCTTCGTTGCTGGTTGTTGATGAAATGTACAAGTTTTACCGTGAGATTTTTTGCGATCGATGTCGAAGTTGAAATGATAATGGAAAAAAAACTTAAAATATTTGTTTTTTATATGTTGTTTTCATTATCATAGCTACGTTTTACAAATGTATCCTTCAAAAACTTTATGTAGATTGCGAATAGATGTTTACAATATATAAGACAATATACCATAATATACATTTGACTAGAAGATTAGTTGTGATTTGAAAGCTTGTTTCTGTTTTGCAGGTGTGTCTTTGGTTTTTAAGTTTTTTTTTCGAAATGTCATAAAATTGCGGCATTTATCATAGTGTTAGTGGTTTTTTGCACAATTTCAATACTCTCATACAATGATATCGAGTAATCGGTGATGCATTCAGTTTATTTATTTCTTTTTAATTTTTATTTCATTGTATTTTAGTACAATTAGTTTTTTGTCCTTTTTTATTTTGTATTTATTGAAAATCTTTATTGTTTATTTATTGATTTTTTATATGCAGACAATATATTAAGGTTTAATCCGTTTAACTCTTTCAATAAAAAAGTCCAGCTTTTTCCAGGCCATATTTCGTCTCTCGGTACGAATAGCTTTTATGGACATAGGTAATGGACATACGCTTTGGTATGTGAGCATTTATCATATCTTAAGTTTTATATGGTGTTAGCGTAATACAAAATCATAAAATTCAAAGTTAGATATTGACGGTTATTACATATCTTGAGACCGCTAGAGAGACACGAAACATAAGACCGAACTAATATTTATACCTGTGTCATACAACCAGAAGGTTCAAATAGAATAACTTTGCAGCAGTACTTTTCGAATTTTTTATGTATGTTCAAAATGTAACTATTCATACAAAAATAATATTATTTAATATGAAATGCATTGCTTCGAATTATATATTATTTTTTTTTTTGCCGCATTATACAAATGTTTCCTTTGTTCAAAGATCACCTTATCAGATTTATGAAAACTTAGGAAAGCTGCTCACCCTCACAGAATAATTACTTATTAACCAGTTTTGCATCATGCATTTCAATCATGATGATGTTGTTTTTCTCGATCACTGCAGAAAAAGTTTATCTTGCGTTCAATTGACAGCTAAAAGAACGCAAAGCTAAAATCGCTTAAAGCTACAAATCTGTTCTTGCAGAATTTGAAAAATGATAAGAATTCATCGTGGAACAAGCGAAAACTGTGCAATTGCATATTTTTAATATTTACTGCTTAAAAAACTTATAAGAAATTGTTATCTTCGTCATCGTATAACAATTACCACCATAAAGATCATAAGACGTAAGCTGTATTATAATCAAAGCAGTCTGGCCTTGAAGAGCAAACTGGTAAGGAAGATGAATCTAACGTTCCCCTAGATACTTGCGACCCACTCTGTTTCATTGGCACAGTACGAACACGATGACACCGTTAGCTCCAGCCATCCAGTTTTTGTTTCCCTTTTTTTGTATCAGTTCTGCAGCTCAACAGATCTTCCCTTCGGACAAACAAGTTCGCGATTCAACGGCGTATGGTTTCAAGTTTGCATCGTTGATTCCAATTTCTGTGTTTACACCGCAGGAAACGGAATGTGTCCGTATGTGATGTGGGCCAAGGGTTTTACTTTCAGGATATCCGCCCATCAGAGCTATGCATTCAAAACACGCTCATCAAAACAGGAGATGTTCTCATCACATCCAAAGTGGCAGCGAATACGTCCGGGTTTGCACCAAATTTGTAATTCTAGAACAGACAGGAAAAGGAACGTCTTGAGCACAAAAAAAAGGGTGCAAATATGTGCAAATTAAAACGCTCCACCGTAGAACTGTGAAAGGCTAAACGCGTATCAAAAGGTCCAATGAGATTCTTAATAAATATTTTCAAACAGTTTTAACTCTTGTCACTCAGCTGTCCAAAAACTGTTTTCTGCCGTTCAAGAGACAGGCTTATTATGGTGAATCGCACCGATGGTGGAACTAAAAGCGAAGATGAGTGAATTGTGGGAGCATGCGCATGCGTTGAGCGGTTGTTGTTTGATAGACACGTTAAGCTGCACCTGGAGAGCCTGGCGTGGTGGAGAAGATATGGGTGCAGCGAAAAGGAACTGCAATCGTCCGGTTGACGGTTTAAAAGTGATCTGACGTGGTTGTGATTTGCGAGAGTCGAAGCATTCCTTTCCGTATGGAAAGAAACGTCAGGTTTGAATACTTGTTTTTAGTATTTTGCCACCACAACGGGCCATCAACGTTCGCAGACAGATATGCTGACCTTGTTTTCGTGCCCTTGTGCCGTGGTGTTGAGGATTTTAATTAAAAATATGCACTGAATCCAGCAGAAGACGATGCAAATTTGCACGTGTTTTCCGCTTGATGTACCGTTGATGTCGAGAGACGGTTGATGTGATGTTTTATTTTCGTTTTAGCAACAATCATTCAATCAATGAATGATTGGTAGAATTATAAGTAAGAATTAGGAACTATAATCCTCTGAATTGCTAGACTATATGTGAAGCACAAAAGAAGTTCATACATCTTTTTGAGAACATGTTTTATCGTTTGTGTAGGATACTCTTTTTAGCAAAATCAATGCATTTATTACAACCTGTGCAATAATTATTCTTTCTGCTAATTTATCTATTTATGATTCTTCTTTGGCTCTACAAACATAATTGTGAGGTTATAAATGAGTCAACATTTGGGATTAAGTTGTTTAATTTGCATGGCAATCTATAGTAAAATAAACATGAATGCGTAAACTTACTCTTCCTTTAGGAAAGTTTGCTTGTGCATGAACTGCTCGTAACATTCTACATATTATACTTCTATGATGACCTCGACATTGTCATTCTACTGTCATAATCATAGTACGGTTTGTTATGTTTATATTACGATCATTCTCCAAGTACAATAAATCATCCTCTTAATATAACACAGTTCTTCAGCCTGGGCAATCACGAAACATTCTACCGCTCTAACGGTAGCGAACAAATTCGTTTGGCCTAGGGTGGTTAGTTTACATGCTCAAAGCCACATAACCGTGCCACGTTCCACTCATCATAAATCACCACCATTAATGTCTGAAAACCCGTGCTCACCATCAATCTACCGTCCATCAGTGGCCAAAAGCTGTCCTACTTGGAATTAGCAGAACGGCCAAAGTCTTTCCATCGGTGGTTTGGCTTAACACCAGTCGTAAGCTAGACCGAAACGAAAGTATGATACGCGAGACGAAAAAAGCTATAATTTTCACCAATTTTAGATTAGGAAACGCAGCAAGGTATTTACACTCTGGCACCTCACTGACGATCGTTAGTCTGATTGGGGGTTTTACGATAAAGATCTTTGCCCCGGGGGTATGTAACATCGACAGAAGGCAGAACGGGTCGAATGTGGAACCATTTTCCACGGTAGCTGCAAACAATATTGGTGATGATAGCCGGTTCAACCAAGCAGTGCCTCCAGACGGTTGTAGTGTGTAATGTGACGATTTTATGAGTCTTCCTAAAAGCTCCTAAGGAAAGGCTACAAGTTTTGAAGGCAAACATTAGAGTCTTTAAAAAAAAAGTGCTACTTCGGAAGGGTGATTTGAAAATTGGTATGGCAGCATAGTAGTGGTGCAACACAACCAACGCTTTGTTGATCAAACCGTACCAAACTGATGCATCACAACATTGGTGGTCTCAAGTCCCAAGCCTAAAAATAAAAACCTTGAAAAAGAAAAGATCGAATCCGGAAGGCTTGAGTAATTTGATGTTTAGAGCAGTATAATAGCGCTTAATAGCTCCAAATTGGTCATAAAAATAATAATGTAATTACTCAAACCAAAATCGGTGCCTTTTGTATCATCCAATGTTGCTGTTTATTTTGAGAACTATTTTTTTGTTAGTCGGCTTCCAATATTTCTTTTATTTCTTATAAAAGTCGTATATTTTGTACTAGTTACGAGCCGTTTTGACCAATATCATGTGCCCACCAATATTTTTCGGCTGACTGGGAGTTTCTATTGAAAGATAAAAGTGTAGAAGAACAAAAAAGCAATGAAATTTACCTTAACATAAACATAAACGCAATATATATCCGAGGCCATATAACTAGAGTTAGTGTAATTTCTAGAAAAAATATTACTGCTGTTAAATTAAGCCAAATCATTAAATTTTATTAATTTCATAAATAATTGAATAATTTTTTACCAATTCATTGCTGCTGTAAAGTTGAATCAATTAATTGAATTTTAATAATTTCATGAAGTATAAAGTATAAATATTTTTACTAATTTCTGAGCCTTTCCTTAGAGAAAGCAGTTCAAAATTTCTTTCTAACTTCTGTTCATACTTTAAGATTCCGGATCGGTAACACAGCCAGGCAGTAGCACCAGCAAAACCTAGTATCGTATCGAATCCCTTTAGGATCGTCACCCTATAGGCGCCCTTTCCGACTGACTGGTTCAGCTACGGATAAAATTAAGTCAAGGCCGAAACCTTTTTTTTGTGCAGTGCTAAAGAAGGCCGAGAAGAAGCAGAAGTGTTTACATATGGATGATCGCCAAGCTTGTTATGCATGCTTTTAGATGTATTCAGTGCATTAAAACAATCTAATTTCTTTCTAATGAATAACATAATGCATTAGATTTGGTTCTAACATCTAAGTGATGTGCAGCTAGGATATGAAAATTGGGGTGAATGATCCATTTTTTACACCTGTTTCACTGTCCTGAAGATTGCATTATCGGAGCCTTACGTTTCCCTGACTAATAACATTATCATGCTGTTTGATCAGCATGAAGTTTTGAATCAATTAGTTCATTCTTTGGAGGAGCTGCTGAAAATAATGAAGATGTTAATTTTCCGTTGCTACACTAAATAGTATGGTTTAGCACTCATAGAATATATGGGTTTGCTGTGTGGGGAGGAAAACAAAAAGCTACATCGTAAGTTTATTTTAAATGAAGTGCGGTGTAGAGGAAAGAACACTTCTAATTATGAGCTGTACGTTCGTAAGTTAAGTTATGTATTTATTAAAATATCAGATAAAATGCTACTTTCCCAGATTAAAGAGAAATAAAACAGGTGGTATTTATGTACGTCCGGAGAAAATGACTATTTTTAAATTTTACTCATTCAATTCGAATTTGATAAAGACAATACACCTATGTTAGCTTTGTGCTGTTAAAAGTTTTACCTTTAATAGCAAACACAACATCGAAATTCACTGGAAATTAACAAAAAGACCGATATTATATGAAACGATACGTTTTAAGCATTTAAACAGTGTGAAGTAATATGCCGACGGCATTTTGAAATTTCCTTGCACGGAAATTATCATCTGTTTTTGTTGTTTTTTTTTTGTAATTATATTAGTACTCTGTTAGTATGTGCTAAGTGGTACAATTTATTTAAAGTTTTTTTTTACCCTGAACCAAATTATAAGCTTTGTTTTTGTGTCATTCAATTGCAGCTGCTTTGCGCTGCCGAACGCTTGATACACATAACCCTAGCAGCGCAATAGTCTGTAATTGCACCTTCAGGTGGTTGATCGCCGTAGACGGGTGCGAGACGTGATCAGGGGCAATAAAACGGTCACCGGAAGCGACGGACAGAAGTGTGGAGTAAAACCATAATTCATTCATTTTTACAACCGTCACTTAAAGCGCACGCTCCGTGTGGTGCGCGTTACTTTTTTTCCCTTTTTCGCGATGATGACGAGAAAGGCGCCCGTTGCTGCGTTTCTCCAGGCTGTGGAAGAAAGCAAGAAACGATCTACCAACACTCACACGCGCGCGCAATATTGATGTAGAGATGATGGGCGCCCGTGTGTGTGTGTGTGTGTTATGTTAATACATAATATAGAACTAGAAATCACGTTTGCCGTCGGCTTTTTGTAGCACATATGGTTGATGAATGCGTTTCTTTTTATTTGTCTAAAACTTGATCTAATGCGAATAACTAAACTAGTGCTAACTGAGCTATCAAAACACTCGGTGACCTTAGACATTTGTTGTGCGGAAACAAACTACACTATAAAACATTTTCTCTTTCCATCGCAACATCAATGGTACGAAAAACAGACAGCATATATTCCGGTAGCTTTACGATTGTTGTTCGTGTCACTTAAGAGGACAGTTTTGGAGCATCACGATGTAGGCGACTTTTAAGTATGGCCGAACAAAAGAGAAAGGTGCCGAACGAATGCTAATGATGTTGGCTGCTCGCTCGCTCTACGGTGTCGCGAGCATTTTCAATGTTTTGTTGCGTTCTTCACGTTTGTGTGAGTGTTTTGACAGCATTTTCTCCTATTGCTTGTGCGGGAGCTACAAGCCGAGTGTGTTTGTGTTTGTGAAACAAAAGCACGAACCTCCCCTAAACGCTGCTAGGCTCTTCGCAAAGTAGGGGAAACCAACATGCAAGATAGTGTTGGTTATAGCGATCAAGGGTGAGTTACTATCGGGTAACTCAGCATCCTTTACACACATACACGCAACCGTAACCTTCCTTTTGTTTCATTCTCTTCGCTCACAGGTGGTAGCAACGAACATCTTCTCCCCGCAAGACGAACCAAGGGGCAAGTGTCATAGCCACCGTTCATCGTCTCCCTGCCTACACTAAATCCCCGCACCAAACGTTATTCCAATTCCGATCGAACTGGTCAACCTGGTTATGCTGTCGAGGGGGCGGGCGCTAAGGAACGGTGAGCGGGTGGGGGGAGTTGGGGTAAAGCGGAACCACCACAAATGACTCCAAAATGCACCGTGCCACACCGAAGCACCATTCGGGGGGATACATTTCGCACAAACAACATACCAACCAACGAACATTGTCCGGCAAACCGCGAGTTCAGTCGCTTTCGGACAACGATCGGTTTTTGCATCCCTGCGCAACAAGAAAGTTTGGTCCCGGGGTCCCCACCGGCTAATGGGTAGCACACGGCAGGAGGGTTGGTCGCGATAGTCGCAGAGGGTGGGCAGAAGTTACGCGTGGTGAGAGTCATAAAAAGAAACACATGATTTACTGTCGTACCGTTCGTCGACTGTCTGATCAAGCACGACCACGGGACGGCCGGTTTGGTGCGGTGAATGTGAGTTTGTATTTGTGTGTGAGTGTATGTGCTGTTTTATTTTGTTTTTGTACGTGTTTGTGTGTTAGTGAGTTTGTGCGTGTGAAAAATATAGAGGCATTTGTGAGTGAAAAGCATATTGCCCCATTCGTTTTCTACCGAAACAATAAGAAATAATCGATCGGTAAGAATCGTTTTCTTCATTATTTACTTAAAGATAGTTTATCTCCAATTATTAAATACATTAATAGAAAGTTAAGAGTATCACTTTACTTTAATAGTCTTGGAAATGCATCCGTCCGCAAAAAAAAAACAAAATCGCATTATCATGTCTTAAAACACAAGTTAGTTAACGACTCCATCTAACACCATGCAGCAGTCGTGTTGAGCGAGTTGCGCTGAAATCTTCTGATGATGCGAATAGCAGCCAAAAATAATAATAAATGGCACGCGACAAATATCACGTTTAGCCGGCTTTAGATGACGCACTTTGCCGGCTTTACTCACTGTAGAAATGAATCCGTAGAATCACATGTTCCTGCCACACCCTCTCGTATGTCTAGCTGCACACCGTTGCCTCAACCAACCACCCTTTTGGCAAACCATATGGTACGGCACGGGGTAGTTGTGTTGGTGACGCGAAGCAACAGGAGCAGGGCAACAAGGGCAATACCTCTCTATTCCCTCCATTAATCTACCATACCACTCGGTTCGCGGTTGAGCATCCTATCGGCGAGTTTGCGGTTGTAAAAGTGTTTGATTTGTCTCGTTCAACCCCGTGCAGTGGAGCGACGGCAACAAAAAAGTCGAATCATAAAATAGTAAACCGGCAATGCAAAACGAGCGCGAAACAAGTGGAAAGATGTACAGAACAGAGAGCGAAACCGAGCCCCAAACAACCTGGCGGAAGTTCAACAGAAGAGCAAATCGGGAGAGTAAAACCCCAAGTTAGCCGGATAAATGCCATGGAAAATGGATTAGGGCAGAGGATGAATGGCAAGTGAAGAAGGTCGTTGCAGTCGCCGTCATCTCTACGCAGTTCACCGTAACTGGTGAGCGTAAGCCGGCTCACACCACACACACACGGGCCGTGCGAGTGGGTTGCGTGCGAGGGTGCTTAGCGTAAAAACATTCCT
>KZ061728.1:156553-199326 GCA_002091835.1 Anopheles maculatus | reverse complement strand
CCCTTCTCTCGGAAAAGCTGGGTGGAAAAAAGCAGAGAGTTTGATCGGAACGCGTGGATTTATGTTTATGTCGTTTTTCCTCGTCTTTGCAAATCGTGGTACATCGCGTGGCGTGTTACGGTGGGATGTGGTTCGTGTTTGTCTGTATGTTTGAAAAACCCTTGAGATGCTTTGGTATTGTTTCGTGCATTCAATCTTATCGCAGAGTCATCAACAGGGTAACAAGAATTACTTTAACTTTTTGTAATCCGTCGATGATTAGTAGTTCCAATATTTATTTTGTTTGATTATCGATTAAGGACAACAGATTTTTATCCCTCGCCAACAGATGGCAGCACTGAACCTGAAGTAAACTGTCTGAACATCAATGCATAATTGTGACGAATGAAGTAGTGACGCTTTTATACCACTGGCTGCCTTAAAACGTTGAAGAAACAGCAAGTACCATCAAAGCTCCAGAAAGTTTGTGAAACTTGGTTCACATTTCATGAGTAGGACACTAATTCGTGCTCTATTCGGATGAGGTGTTAGGAATGGATATGATACGCGATAGCAGGAGTCCTTCAGCTAGTATTTAGTATAAATCAAGGCGTTGATTTAACGAGCCCAATTGAATTCTCTTTAGTTCTGTCTTTGCAGTTGGATAATAAATTTATTAATATTTCTTGCGGCCAAACATGACGCCATGATTGGTGAAGGGTTGAAATAAAAGAGCCATCTTAATTGCTTGGCAGAAAAATTTAAAGTCTATTTTTCATTGCAATCTGTATTAATTGATTAGCGGAACCCATCCCATCCCATGATTGTTTTGTCAGTCACAGTGTATTTTGATTTCTTGTCAACAATATTTTGGAAATTTGTGTCATCAATTTATGCAAAGCAGTTTTTATGAATATACTTGGTCATTATCATAGTTCATGTGTTATCCAGAAAGCTATACGAAGAAAAAGTGTAACTGGATTATGCATTTTAAATTATAGTTTGTGACCACATTGTATGCAATTGCAAATTAAAGTTCTTAATCGCAGATTTCATACACAATCTGCATGTCAGCAATAAGTCCAGCATTATCGTGTGGCCAAGGGCAGTTTTTTAGATTTATTTTTCCTCATAGGACTTGTAGCAGAAATGAAGTTTTTTATAGTATTGAGAACTTAATTTCAATTTAAATGGAAAATTATTGGCTTCAGTACTGCACGATCGACGTGGAAGGGACGAATAAAAGAAGAGTAAAAATTTTGTTTTCAAGGGAATATATTTATGAATGGATTCGTTCCAAACAATTTTTGCTTTTGTTTTATGTTCATGGCTCCTCAATGACATTTGACTGATTTAAAAGACATTATGCATATGAGTCACTTTAGAATAACACAAAAACGAGTCAGAACGCATATGAAATCCATATTTATTGGTATCTAGTGTTTGACGATAGAGTACTGTGATGGTGACGCAGTGGCAATTAATTCGATTTTGATTGATGCAATGTTTGACCATTTAGCTACATTTTTATTCAAAACAAAATAAACTTTATATGGCTTTCAAAACTTTTTGCTAACACTCTTGACTTGCTGAAGTGCACTTTGATTGATTCTTTTTTACCATAGCTATAAAACTATGCTACCATTCTTGCTTTGTTTTCATAAATAATGAATTGCGGACGGATGAAGCGAGACATCGTGTAAAATATCACGATAAGAATGACGGATTACTGACTTGATTTGCTTTCATCGGAGGCCACAATAGATGAACGTTCCGATAGAATGGAAAAGTTGACGCATATGCAATGCATTGGCTTCACGTACGGATCAACATCAGCCGACTAGCTTCCAAACACTGGGACAATGGAAGGGAAACCGTTTAATCAATGGAACGTCACGTTTCGCAGGACATTACTGTCATCTATAAATCAGAGCATCACACACGGCTCTGTAATGCAGGCGAGTTCCGGTGCATTTTGGTGTTATCTTCGCGCATCCTTTCCACTTCGCACTTCCTCTCTTCTTCCTCCATGTCCATCACTCTACATATGAGATCTGAAATCAGTGCATCTTTGGATGAGGAAATTCTGACCACACGGTACCCAGCGTGTTCAAAGGAAGATGAACGACGAAATGGGTGAAATGTTATCGGAAAATTTATGACGCAATCCGAAATTAGAGCTGCTCATCGTCATTATTTTGCAAGTGACAAACCAAATGGAAGATGGCTCGAGCGGTGTTTTCAGTGGAATTTATCAAAGTCTGAAATATTCACGTGTTTGAGATACATTTTTTTGAGATGCAATAAATTTTTATTATTTTTGACATAAAACAGCTATTGAATAGTGCTTTTTCTACAGCGTATTCAACAGTATTAAAGAAAAGGTATTCCATGAAAACTATAAAAGATGATTTGTTTTTTGGTTTAATGACATATGATTGAAATTTAAGTATCGCTTAAAATAGTTCATAAACTTCATAATGACCCCTTGGTCGTCCGTAAACATTTGTGAGAAACAGTAAAACTTACATAAAGTCCTCATCGTCGGCCAAACAAAACTGTTTCAAGCTGTAAAGGAATGCTAACGGATTCGAGTAAGCCACCGCAGTGGAGTCCTCACCCAAGCCAATGCTGTCGGCATCAATAAAAGTGTTAAGCTGAAGCAGGTCTATAAATTTGCTTATCAACGCTTCAATTCGATCCGCATTCGAACAACGATGTCGTTTGAATGAAGCCGCGCCGTTCCCATTAGTGTGGAACAGTTGTACTAGGCGAAAAGATTGATGGTGTCCGAACAGATCTCGGGAAAAGAAGATCACCCGAATCATAGGGGACCGTTTTGACGAAACTCTCATCCACTGGTTTGTAATTTACATTAGTGACCATCTGAAATGGAAACAATTTGGCTGCGATCGGTTCGTGATCCGGCGTGTCGATCGTGTTGTTTTAATCAGCTTCGGCGCACTAATATCCTGTCTTGAGACCGCCAATATCCAGCCCGTAAAATATCGTAGCTCGACCATTCGATCATCGGCGGTCCCATTGGTAGCATGGGAATCGATAAAGGTATTGAGAACGACACCGATTCAATAACAATAAATCCACCGACAGACGCATCCTCTCTCCTCGTTCGGAACTGTTGGAAAGCTGCGGGAAAACAGGTAGATTGGGGATTGGCCGAATGGAGGAACAGGAATAGGACGGGCTCTTAATTTGTGAGCATGGTACGATGGAGCCCATCAGAAACTCATCTACCGATCATTGTCGGTCCTGGTCAGCAATGGTTCACCTGGTCCAATGCACGGTTCAGGCCAATGGCGATGAATGGCATGTGACGATGGAGCCTTGCGATCGTTAACTCGGTTAGCCTCCTCTTTCGAATTGGAGAAGATGGCAGTGTGGGTCAATGAAATGTTGATTAACATTAATATCCACCATGGCTGCCGTGAAGCACGCATGCTGGCGCTGGCGGAGATGATACGGCCTTGGTGTGGTGAGCAGTGGGACGCATGATGATCGGGTGGTAAGCGACATAATTTGTGAGCTTAAGAATCGTCATTTTTATCATTTGGTCGGTGCTTTTGTGACGAATCTGCATCTTGGAGAAGGGATTATGGAAGAAGCGAATAAGTTCAAATTGATTGTGGCGATGTAGGAAAGCGAAGCAAACATTGCAGTGAAAACGTGACCTTGAAACAAATGATTGTATGCAGTTGATAAAGAAATTACTCTGCAAAGTCTTTGTAATAACAATGTGATGATTAACAAGAAATATTGAGCAAAACCATAGTGAAAGGTTTTATGTATTTGAGGGCTAGAAACATACATCAGTCCAAGCTTATCAAAGTTCTGGTGATTATTTCTCCCAGACAGATTGTACTTCGATGCTTCATTCGCTTCAATAACGTTCAATCGAAGTTATTTTGTGAAAGCATGAGGAGATATCTTCTCCTTCTGCTTCACGTCTTAGGAGCGTCATCCGGATCCATGTTGTGGTAAAACTCTCCAGGCATCAGAAAACATCTTGTTTCCGATTTCCTTCATCGTAACAGTTCCCCTCTATGTCCCAAGATTGAAGAGTTGAAATCGGACGTAACGGATGGAAAACGTATTAAGGACGATCGAATTAAGAGCCTTTTGCTTTGATGAGGATAAGATTTGTTGCTGCAGCATTTGCTTCGCATGATGAAGCTTAGCACTCGGACGGAAAATAATGTGTGTCTCTTCGATCACAACCACCCAGCAGGAGGGTTGACAAATGCCTCTCTCGTGTTTGAGTGCATTGGTTGTTTTAAGAAGATGGACGTTAGTTTTGTAGAATTAGGACAAAGATAAGTGATTGTGTGAGTGAACGTATGTTAGGAGGATAGACAAACAGGGAAGCCGAGCAGCTTGTGCTGTTGGTGGTCGAATTTTTGAGCAGATACACAACATACTTCTGGAGTGCCGATTCTTAATTCGAGCTCGGTGATGTGTTGGTGGCCGGGGAACATGTGGTGTCCTGCTAACCGACTAGAATTGAGGCTCGTTCTGTATTGTCCTTTCGATTGTTGTGATTGTTTCGAGAGTTTATCTCATGCAGATTTGAAATGCAAATCAGCAATGAGAGATTATCCTTTAAGGAGAGGATAAAAATCATATGATTGAATGGCTTTCAAATGTTTCAGATGATACGATTTGTGTGCTATGAAAGTTGTCACGAAACGAGTGTTTTCACATGAATCTGGGTTTTTTTCATAGTTAAAGCATTTCTGAAGTTTAAATTAGAAATAAAAAAATCATTTTAAAATAATGTTTGCAAAATTTATTTTTAATAAAAGTCAACACAAAATAAACGGCAAGACTGCATTTCGTGTCACCGGTACTATAATCCTGAAACAACAAGGTGCCACCTACAAAATACCGAAAACCCTACACAGATGACTCAAAGACCTATCAAAAAGCTTCAAAGTCAGTAGGTGACATGTCAAACAGTAAAAGAAACGGATATTGGAAAACCCAACGCGTTCTATCTAACAATGCACCATTCTGGTCCTGTAACGGTGGAAGGATAGACAAAAGGAAGTTCGTACTTCAAACCACAATGTGAGGAGACAACGGCCACAGCGGCCAACCGTACCCACGAGATCCACGCTGATGGATCCATCGATTCTTGTAGAATGAGAAGGATTTTGATTTATGTCAGCAATCAGATTGGAATAATACATCACGAAAATGTGTTTGTTTGAGGAATCAATTCTTCATATTCTACCATGGATGTGTTGGCCATGGAATTTGCCAAAAAGTTTTCTTGTACTTGGCTTCGTCATGATGGTTTTGTTCACAGCGTTGATCCGAAGTTGTTTTGCTTCTCTACTTGCTGGCTGGCAAGATTCAATATATTGTAATGCTGTCCGTAAGAGAAAAGAATTCTGTTTTATGAGTTGATGTGTTAAGATTCGTTAAGTGTGTAATATTATGTTCAGTTTAGTGTTTTATTGCTGTATTCTGACTGCTGTAACAAGCAGCAGAAGGTCAGTACTTTGATGAATCCTTAACTCCTTAAGCATTCTTGCGATTGTCCCGCATTGGTTAGAGTTTTAATCCGTTAAACGTTTCAAATAATTTCAACTTATTCATTTCATATTCATATTCCAGACACAGCAGCTATGTATGCATGTGAATGTCACCTGTCTCTATCTTGACCTTGCGACGGAAAGATTCACTCAAACTATTAAATAATTGGGAACAGTAGAACGTTGAACATCAAACGTTTTATTTTATTATTTCCGGATTAAAATGTCAGCAGGATTAGGCCCGAAGTGTGATTGCTGGAACTGACGTAGCAACGGACGATTTCAGTAGTACAGATAACCGTACCGTACCTGCTCTAAGCATACCGAAATGATGTGCTCAGTTGAGACAAGAGTGGAGAGTTTTCCCTCGATCATAAAACTAGTTGTTCTTCAAAAACTGTCAACAATTGTACAACGAGTCTTTGATTTGGCAGAAGCCACAAGGAGCGTACAGATTAGATGAGTTTACAGAATAAAGTAATGAAAGCATTATTTAGCAAAAGGTAAGAACTACACCTGGTGTCAGAAAATGTGTTGAACAAATCATGTTGGGTCTGTAAAAAAGCATGAATGGCTGTTCAGATAGAAGAGAACCTTATTTTAAACCAGAATTTTATATACTTGAATATGTATTGAAATATTTCAAACCACAACTTTATGAAACTTGTGCTACAAAAATTTCGTTTGAATGTGTTGGAGCTACTTCTATTGACAGAGCAAACGTTGATCAAGTAAGTGTTTCACACATGCAATTAAATTTTATTTTTCAATGTGTGATTTCAAGCTCTGGGGTGTGAGAAATATTGCAAGCAATCAGTTCCAAGCCTTCGAACAACTCCTCTCAACCTTCAACACACCATCAACAGAAGTTGCCTACACTGCTGTTTTTTTATCATCGGTGATGGATCATTTCGCGTATGATTTCGCAACATGTTTGAGACGCTGGAGCTGTAAAAAGCTATTAAGCTCTGTAAATGCATCTGGACGATTCCGAAGTAGTACAGTTTATTCATTGCGTCACGCGATGAGCGAATAGCTGTCAGCTGTCAATCAAAGTAGTTTGAACGATTAGTTCTTGATTCAATACCTAAGATACAATCAATGAGCCAGGATTTTTAGTCACGCTTAAGGCAGCAACCCGTCTTCGTCGAACAAAACAAGTACTAGCGCCCTTTAAGCTCTCGGACATATTCCAACGCTGTCAGAATGCATCGTACAATTGATGCACGAAATCAATGATTCCCAGCTCAATCCATTTGTAACCACAATTTGCGTTTTATTGCGTCGTGTTCCTACCCGATCACTGTGAACCAAGCAAGAGTCACTAGCCGATTAAGGCTGTACGACGGACTTGCACTGTCGTGAGCAGAGCCTTCATCGTGCAACAGGTTGATTTTCGCGAGGTTCGCTTTCTACGTTTGAGACCATTTGCATGCGGCAGCAGAGAGAATGTCCTGTTGGCGCGAGAAAACTCCGCTGTGCGTGCGTGGGTGCATGCGTGTCTGTGTCTCAATGCCTTCAAAGCTGTTTACCATATTTTGAATGAATTATTTATGATGGATCCAGGGCTAACAGTCTATTGGGGAGTTTTTCAACGCATAGTCGAGGTGAAACATGATGTATGGACATGGATAGAAGACGAGTACTGCTTCCGGTAGCACATGTGTTGCAAATTACTCGCTAAATCGTGGCACGTGTCCGTCTGCATGATTGTGGACGAGGTGCTGACATGAGAAACTGTCTGGAAAAGCATCGAAGTTTTATTGTTTTTTTTTACTAGTTCACTGGTTGTTTAAAATAAGTCGTTTTAAAATTTAAGTTATTTCTCAAAATTGTTATCATAACATTCTTATAAAAGTGAGGTTTATTTTTTCGCTACATTGCACAGTACTGTTTCATGGAAGATCTTACACTGTTAGAATATTGAGCATCTCATACAGAGCATTTATACAAAGTGAGTGGATCATGCCTTTTGACAGCAAATGATCAAGGGTTTCTCGTGAAATTTTTAATTTGCATAATCTGAGCAATACACAGGATGACAGAGCGAGAGAAAAACGAAGAGATAAGAGTACTTGAGTAACGATGAGATGAACTGTGGCATGAAATTGTCACTTGCTGATGGTGCAAGATTTTACACTCCCTCAAGAAGCTGATGATGATTTTTCCCGTGCTTAGTGAGTAGCTGAACTGATGAAAAACGAATCAATAGTGAACGACCTATTGCTGCCGTTTACATCACCTAGGGCGGCCCAGTGGTGATGCGACAGCGGCGCCGGTCTTCACACGGCAGGACCGGAGTTCAAGTCTCATCTGGGCCGTTCCCTCATAGTGAGGATTGACTAACCAACTATGCGGTATCAATTAGTCTAGTAAGCCAGAAATGGCAGGCATGACCTTAAGGGGTCGTTAGGCCAAGAAAGAAGAAAGAAGAAGAAGTGAACGAACTTTCGAAGGATCACAATGTTGAACATGCTTCAATGATCCCGTATAGCTCGTATGTCCATTGTAGTGATTAAGAAGATTTTCCTTCAGAGTTAATCCGTAATGTGTGACAACGGAAGAAAGTAGCATCTAACAGGATGTGAAAAATCAAGCGGTAGTCAGCCAAGCCAATGCCCTCATTTGCACATATCACCCCGACGACATCGGCATAGTTCGTTTCGTTTTTGCACTGTGCTCAATATCGAACTGTCAGTCACACTCAATCTAGAGATGATTGAAATGTTTTCCTTTTGTGGTTGAGTAAAACTTCCATCCGATGTCACTATCCGTAAAATGGAGGATAGAGGTGTCGCTTAAATGGGGAGAGCAAGTAAAGGAAGATGTGTGTAAATATATGAGTAGTTTGTCTTGATAGAGATAAGTCCATGTTTGAGACCGGCTTCTAGCTAAGGGGCAAGATGGGTCGTTGAGAAGCAGCATATTCCCCAAGAGTGAGGAACTGTCTGCGGCAGACATTATTTTCCATCACCACGTGTAATTTAATCTTGAAGGATGATTGAAGAATCGGAAAGAAAACAGGTGAGACGCTGTTATCATCGTTGACACAGCAACATAAAAGAGAATGAAACTTTAGACTGTGGTCCTTCCTTGGCAGTTTTAAGGTGATTTTTTCAACTTATGTTAAATCGATGAATCGTGATGTTAAAAGTAAACATGATGTTATGAATAATCAACATAGACATCCTCCGAAGAAGGTCGTTAATGTGCGTCAAATAGATTCGAAAAATCAGAGATCGTGCTTTATAATACATTATTTGAATCCAGTTAATTCTTGCCGAAGTTGTAATATAGGTCAGTAATTTTCTTCATATTTAATGAATATTCTGGAACGAGATGCCTCTATCAGAACTGGATTAATCAGCTGGAACTTTGGTCGAGTACAGGTAGGGCAACGGTACCGGATATTGGTGTATTTCTTACATATTATCATTCACAAGCCACACACTCACGAAAAAGAGGAGCGCTGCGGCGGAGCGACAGTACCCGGTGACAACTTTAGCTACATCGAACGAGTTGACGCGTTCGCTTGCACGGGTTTGATTGACAAGTAGTTTTGCATCAGGTCGAACTGAAGCGAACGAAGCAAATGATGCATCACCAAAGGGAAACGTGTACCGAGCTGGACAGTTAATCCGTCATCATTGATCTTGTTTCGAATTGCTTGACGTTTTCCTTCGTTTCGTCCGGTTCTTCCGCCAGGGTTGGGGCCACATCGCGCGCCTCAATTCATTGATGTCACATCGATTGGCGACTTGTAGCGCTGTGAGAAACTGGGCATCCACGGTGCACACAAATTGCAGTATTCAACCGTATGTAATCGAAAACCTTCATTCGATGCTAACACTTCCGCCCGGCACCAGCACCAACATTCTCTGTCGAGCTTTAAAATAGCATTAAAATGTCAAACGTGTGATGATTTGTTTGATTGATAAGGGTTCTCCACACTTTTCGCTAGCGCAGGAGAGGGCAGCGCGTTTTTATTTGCGTGTGTAGCGCGTTATTTTTTGCTTAACTGTCCATTTGCTTGCTCAGCCGCGCTCGAATCCCGACCAATCTCGTCCATCAACGTCAGCACTTGAGCTGTCTCGTTGATTTCGCTGTCGATCGAGTTGCATGCAAATGCCGAACCATTTGCCACCTCGTTTTGCAGTCCGGTGTGCTGGATGTGGACCGATCTGAGGTGGGTGTTGGGTAGCTTTCTCGGTGTATTCGTTGGGTGACATGGTATCCGGTCGGACGGGAAGGAAGATCAGATCGATCAAAGGTAAATGGCACGCGCTCGGGTGGACTGGGATGGACTGGGATGGGTGGAAATGAATTCGTCGTGTGTGTCAGAAGACATCAAAAAGTTGTTTTTGTCCGTTGCCCTCAGCTTGACCGATAGTAGAATTGGCTGAATCCATCAATTTATGGACGTTATTCATTTATTTATTTGTGATAATAAAACAGAGTACACAAACGAGCGATAGGCACGCGTGATAAAACACTGTTTATGTAAAAAAAGCTACTTTGAAATTGCAAAACCTATTACAAATCTTTACGAATGACACCAGATTGATATCGAATCTTAAGGATCCCTGCAATATTTGTAATCATATGGTTTGTATTAATATGACATGTTCAGACGGTGTGGTCACATGCTTGTAAATATTTTTGTGCACATGAATAATTTCCTTGACTGCTCTGCTTGGTCAGCTATGGAAAACATGCTCCGATGACAGTCAAATGTTCGAGCGCACGTTTATAATTATTTAATCAAACAGATTTATACTCATCGATTCGATTGGAAATGTGTTTTATTTGTGCACCGATGAGTTTAATGTATATTGAGTTTGGCTTGTAGCTCTGCATTGTCCAAATACAGCAGATCTCGGATGTGTTGGAGCGATGTTATGTGCGAATGAATTTACGGATACGGCGTACAAGCGGACCACCGAACACTGCACCACTGATGGGAGAATGTTGTTTTATTATCCAATTTTAAGAAGCGGTCGGGTTGGGACGGTCCCTGGTCATGCGGCAGAGGTTGCGTGAGTAAATTTATAACCAATCTGTACATCAACCGGATCTCTGATTGATGCATTACAATAATTATTTGCAATTCTGATGGTTTGTCGGTTGTGCGAGAATGAGTGGCATCCGCATTTGCACGCATTTCCACTGACTGATGTTGTCACGGATGTGACGGTGGGTAGGTGCAGTTGCTGTTGCACTAGCACTCGCCTGTAACTGGATTCCGTCCGAAGTAAATGCGTTCATCCTGATCGATTTGCCCTTCGTTTCCGGTCTCATTTGATAGTCTGGCCGGTTTATGATTGTATCTCTCAGTACTGGAGGCCCTCGCCGAAGCCTGCTGAAACGATGTGCGATTAGTTCAATTGATGCCAAAATAACAAACCAGCGAGCACCACAAATAATCACAAACGAGTGGATTAAATGGCCTTCGCGGTGACACGTTCACTATATCACTGCGGAATATGATAGTGATGCCGGCCAGCTTGCCGTCAGTCAGCTCCAGCAGGGTGTGACATTGAATCATCCATCCAGTGTGATGCAGGCGTGAATGCAGCAAACGTCAAACGATTTCATGAAAGAATGATGCATATGACAGTGATTATTACGTATTTATGATAACAATAATGATTGCGATTGTTCATCGATAGCATAAATCTAGGTTCAGTGCGGGAAGGATATGCAGAGCATCCGAGTTCAGACGAGAAATTCCCTTCGACGGAATGGGATATGGAGTAACAGTACGTGGAATGGTTGGGAACCGCGTAAAGGACGGTGAGTCAATTTGATAAAGAGGAAATCGACCACCATCATGCGGGATTGCATACGGTCGATGTGGAATTCGCAGTGGCAATGCAGCCGAGGACCGAGCCATTTCGAACCATACGTACACTGATAAGAGTGATAGCCGTACGCAATTCGACTGATGAACTTATCCGGATGATCATTGTCAATATGAAGCGAAGATCAAAAGGATTAAAGAGTCTAAGACGATGGCCCAGAGAGGGATGCAGATGTCAGTAGCTACCAACGATGGGTAGGTTTGTTGTTATGAACCAATCATATGGAGATTAGCTGCCCTGGAGATGCCTCACGAAAACACACACACACACACACACACACACACACACAAACTGACACACTCGCACATGTGTACATAGATAGTTCTAAGGTCAAACTACACGGCATGCTGCCAATGTGACTGCAGCTTGCACTGCTGCATAATAATTCAAAATATGGACATCTGGATGGATTGGATTTGATTTATATTGAATTCGAGAAAATTAAACGAGAGTTCTCCCGTTGAAGGTAACTTTGCGTCCTTCAGATGCCGATGCGAACAACACGAACGCAAAATCTGTGGCCGAAACCTTTGCTTGGGAACAATCCGAGCAGCAAACCTAGCGCCCAACGATAGTTATTATAATTTATGTATAGAAATTGTTCCGACGTTGGAGAAATTCCTAATCACTCACATCAGCCGGTGCCAGGTCCGGTCGGCCAGTTCGTCGAAGGTGGTTCGTTCGGGCTTTACGGTAGCGGTAAGCAATATTTATTGACAGTCGAATAGTAGCACCCAAATGCATGTGGTGAGCTGCGTGGATGTCGTTGCCTTCACGCTGCTTCCAGCAAGGTGCATTGCAGTCGGTGTGTTGGAGATTGCGATGAGACTGGCTGGCTCCGGTGCTGGATCCATGTACGTTTGTAAATTATTATATGTATGTACAGATAATGGCAAATCAGGGCGATTAGAGCTATGAAAGTGCCGGCTGCACATCAGTAGGTGCATTTTACCACATAATCAAATTGCCGCACTTCATGGATTGCATTTTACTGATATGTTTCGCTTCACGCAGTTTGTCAGGCTCTTTCGTACAGGACAGGTGTATCGTGAGAGTCATCTAGTCTGTATTGTTATTGTTTGATTGTGTACAGTCAAAACTAGAATACTGTGAATGCGATTTTTAATGTTTGTTCTCTTTCTCGGTGCTATTTTAAGTGTTTCACTGCTTTGAAGTTTTCCTCAACCTTGTTGAATGACCATTTGACTAATTTTGTCGTAGAATATGACAAGCGGACAAATTGATATGTTTTATTCTGCGTTAGCACAACTCCTGTCCGGTCACGAGCATCACGTGGAACGAAAAAGAAATCAACAGATCTGGAAGAATAGTCAAGAACCAGAACTAAAGAAACATGCTCTGTCATCCTCGTTCATTTCAGTTGCCATCAAACCGGACCAGCACCGTGTTGGATGGATGATGGGTATGCGATTCGTCCATCTCCATTCGTCCGACGGATCAATCCATCGAAGTAGAACGGTTCGTCCGGTGCCAGACCGGCAGACAATTTTTGTTTCATCCGTTCTCACAGCCCTTCTTCGCTGACGCTCCTCCAACTCTATGTCCAGTCAGGCCCAGAATTGATTGATTCGTTTTGTCAAGTTCGATAGTTTCTAACGGTGCGCATCACATCTTGCGCTGGGGGAAAGACCGGTCCTCCCGGAGCAGCTCGAATGATGATTTCTGACGCGGAAAAGTATTTTGTGACTGGAGTGATAAGGATTTGGCGATTCGTGCGCTATGTGTCAGTTGTGTTTGAAAAAGAGATTCCGAGAGGAGAGAGCCACCACCGTTCCTTTCCGCCCGACTGGCTTGTTATTGGATCGATATGAAGCGTAGTTGATTATGATTGTGATGAAGATAGAGAGCCATTCGTCGATTCGAAGGCATCTCTCCAACGGAATCGAAGTCGACGGTAAAGAGGCCTCTCCATCAAACATCAATCCGCTCGCTGGAGTGAAGGGTTTACGAAGACGATTTCACTCGAGACATGGACTAGGCTTCAGGCTGGGTGGCAGTGGTGGTCAGCGACGAAGTTTCCATCATCATTTCTATCATTATCGTCATCATCATCAGCGCCGGTATCGTAAGTAGAACAGCGTTGTTATTCTTTTCATCAGTCGGTAAGGATCAACCGACTGGACAGCTGTGTGATCAGACTGAGTGATAGAAAACATCAAAAAACCGTGGTCGAGTCATGGCGAAGGGCGTTCCAACGCATGGGGTTTCTTCTCCGTTTCTTATGCTGCTAATCCTATCGGTTAGGTTCTAGCTTCATGCGGTCAGTGCTTTTCTCCTTGGCAGATCGGTTTCGTGGTAGTGAGTAGTGAGCGGTTTGGATGTTTCGTTCATTGTCTTGTTATGTTGCAGATAAAAGAATGATGTTTTATTAATTGATCTGTCAATGCGCGTGAATGATTTATTGACGCATCTTTGTGTGCTTCATTGTAAAATTATATTATATTTATTTCATTATTGGAAACGATGTTCAAATATTTGTAAGGTAGCAGCTTATAAGATTGAAACTCATAATGCAAATGATTTAAAAGGAATTTATACTTGAACAAATGACGAACTACATATAAAAAAACATGTAAAATAATAAGGTCCCATGTTACTTCTTTTCAATAACAAAAACAGCACACAAATTAAATTATATCTAAAAACATGTTTAACCGGAATGCTTTATGTTTAAAATAGTCAAAGACGCTCATCAGCTCGTCACAACTTGCAGCAGTGAATGCGTGTGACGGATGGCACGTGAAAATTGTTTCAACGCAACACCAATCGCCAAAACAAAACCAGAACAGAAATGTGGGTTGGTACGTGTCTTGGATGATGAAATGATTGATTTGATTTATTGCAAACACATGGAACGGAAGATTCATCACATTGTAGCAAGGTTGGTCGTGTGTTGGTAGTGCATGTGTTTGTTACGTGACGAAGAAAAGTTGTTTCTTTCCCTCGCGCATCTTCGCTTACTGCCAACGGTTCAGCGATGTCTTGTGTGGGATAGCTGGTGTGAAAACCCACCAGAAATACCGACTGTGCGTGATGAGGGATAGGTTTGGAGGAGGAAATCCTACCGCGACGACCAACCGAAGAAGCGCATTTTCAGCATGCACCACTGTTCATTGAACTTGCCACGTTTGGAGCGAATCGTCAATCGCAAATAGACTGACATTTAGCACCTTAAGACATTGGGAGGAGTGACGATATGTCCATGTATGAATTCAGGAAACATATTTCATGAATTTTGAAAGATTGTTCGATTTGAAGAATAGTATAAAAATGTGATGGCATTCTTTGTTCCTACTTGATAACTAGAACAATCGATAGCATTGAATACAAGCCATGACTATGATGTGCATGTCTGAGGGCCATTAGTTTTATGTTGAAGTTTGGAAATAGTCAAAAAGCAGCAAAAAGCACAACACTTCTGTCTAGCCTGAAGTAAACTGTTTGTTTTGCAAGTCAGAAAGGATTTAACCTTCGATTGTATATTAACAGTGTCGAAATTGTGTTTTATGATGTTCGGTTGATTGCCACTATTTTGGTGAATCTTTTTTTAGTTCAAAGACAAACAGAGCTTTTTGCCTAACGTGACGAAAGCATTCTTTGTCTTTTTGACTTAATAATCAATCGTCAAACTAATCTTAAATTTACAACTTTCAAAGGAGGAAATGTAATGTGGTTGGTTCAAAGGAGGAAATGTAATTGACTGGAATGTTTTCTCTTGGTTATAGGTTCAGAATGTCCATGTCAAAGTACGCAAATCGATACTTTGCACATCATAAAATACTCCACTTCCAACATTGCCATCACTCCCGTTGCTCATTTCTCTTTCGCATTGCATCAATTCCGCAGTTTGTGGCCACTCTCCATCGGTCTGGAACGTTAGGCTCAATACTATCAAAAAGTGAATGTATCGGTTTAAAACCCAAACAGGGTGGTAAATGGAAAAATAAATGACTTACGATTTACGATTCATACTGACATATTGTCATTCGGTACTGTTGTCATCAGTGACATTATTTCGATCGTCGCACACGCCGTTCTTTCCTGCGTGCGTCCCATGACTGTACATGTGAGTTCTAAAAATAATCAGCCGTCCGATCATTCGCACGAACAAGTTGCACTGTGTAATGGCAATATTTAATATCACACCTCGTATGGATGATGTTTGTGGAATTGCTGTCAGTATCTGGAATTGCATGTAACGTGTATCTATTCGATTGACAATAGTGACGCAGTTCAGCAGACATATCGCGTGTTTGAATCGCTGACAGACGATAGGAAAGAGACCAGTGCGGTCAAACAAACCGCTATTCGTCCATCGGGATTAATTTTTCATAGGTTTTTCACACAATTTGTGTAACTAACAATGCATTTTAATGTTTATATCAAGAGCGATTGTTAGATTATGTTTCCGCAAAGAAGATTTCCATCCACATCGATCAGAAAGAGATGAAATTATTTCGTTGTGTGACAGAGAGCACAATCCAGCAGCAGTTGACAGAACAGCATAGTCTTGTGGTTGTCCCCAAGATTAATTTACCATCTCCGACAGGCGACAACCAAAACGCAATACGCAATTAGCGAATTTTACAAATACCTATCTTCTTCCACGCTTGTCGCGCAAAGATGATACACATCGTTCATCTAAGCATGAACCTAGCGCATCATGAGCGTGCGTTGGAGCCATACGTCACGGCCTTGAGTGTCAGCTGGTGTCAGGATGGAATTCTCGCTTTGATCCTGCAGTCTCGTGTCGTTTGGACTTTTGCAAAACTTCTTGAAGTGTCTTTGAGGGAGTACCGCTATGCTGTAGTATACCAGGCTTTCGATGGTTGTTTCTGCCAGCGTTAATCTACTTAAGAATGTTATGTTTATGATTGTGATATTTGTAGATAACTGGTGTCTTGCGAACTATAAAATTTACAATATATCGTGCAAGTTAAAGGGCAAACTTCATACCAATACATGCTTTGATATACAAAACGAAATATGTCTCAGAACGAAACTGATTTCTCTTTGAACGACAGCATGTCATAAGAGCCTGCTTACTGGCTTTACAAGATATTTAAACTGTGAATTGTATTTCTGCAAAAGTTCATATAGAAATTATCAATTTGATTTTAAACCTTGATTGTTGAAAATTGAGGTTAATTTCTGTTTTAAGTACAGATATTTTTACAATAATCGAGGGTTTTTTTCCAAAGAATAAATTTAATCACAAAACAATGCTTGGTGGCGACTGAAATGTCAATGGTCTTCATTTCCGTTGCTCTGCCGCTGCTCACAAAACAAAACTAAATGATCCTCACAGCTAAATGACGCCTATTTGTTGCTCGCAATTAAATGCCCCTGGTAATGATTGTTATTAGCGGTGACGGTGCTTTATATGGCACGCCGTAGGTATAAATAACTACAGGGAAATCATCTCGTTTTGTCCCCGCGAGACACGAGCTAGGTGTGATTGACGCTGCTAATCATTTTGCAGCTGTTTGCTCTCTTTACACATGCCACACACAGCAGAGAAGAGAAATGACGAGTCACAAATTTACGACTCGTCACAGCAAAACGCTTTCTCGTCAGTGTCAGCTCGACGCTCTGATGCCTCCAAGCAACTTGTGCTAGCACATGCAAATGTCATCCCGGCTGCATTTGGTGATGTAGCGGATCGCTGCAAAAATGCATCAGTATGTCAAGTACCAAGACGAACTACGGTGGCATCTAGTTGAGCTAGTCAGTCCGATGAGCTGTGAAACACATTCGTCGCCGTCATCAAAATCTGTACGATGAGTTGTAAGCCGTCGGAGACTAGGCAAACCCCTTTGGTTTCTACAGGTGATCTCGAGCGTAGATCAATCAATCAGAATTGTCTAGCTCGGCGGTCGGACAGCTCAGAAATCGTAGCCAAAATAACCTCGTCCTCCAAACCCCTTGATTCTCGACGGGAGGCATCAAACATTGGATGAAGTTGCTCGAAAACGTTGATATACGTTGTTAACAACATAATTATCGAGATTCAAATCGTATTGTACAACGATAGCAAATGTCGTGATGAACTCTCAATCTTTAATCCTCAAAACCGACTAGGCGAACGAAACATACACCTTTATCGATTTAAGAATCGAAACAATAATACTGACGCAGTCCACTTGAAGAAATCGAGACATCACAGTTTGGTTAAGATATCTGATCTTAAAGCAAGGCATATTGCTTGGATCACAATTTTTCCTTTGTGATTGTATCCCTCGCTCATTGTGAGGTATGCGTGTTTGACCATAGAAGATGACAGGCTGAAATGCAAAATCATGCGAGACGTTGACGCAACGGACGATCGTCAATGGGCTTGTTTCATCAAAAGTCCATCATGATACGAGTAATGACAGTGAAAGTAACAGTCGCCTTGAGATTGATCTAGCGATCAATTCGTGATCGGATTTATTGTTATGCTGAGAGTCTTCATAGCTCGTTCGTGCAAATTTTGATTAAAACACATTAAATAGTTAAATCTTGATCGCCAATGCAGATGTCATGTTCAATGAAAGTTGTATATAACGATACTGATCGGTCTGAATTAAAAGATCATAGCTAATATTAATTGATTAGAATATATGTTACTTGAAATCAATAGATTATGTCAGTAGCAGCTCCATTCATTTATTGACTTTTGTTAGATGATTGGGAAAAATTGTAGGTATAGTTATGTCAAAGATATTTGACAACGGCTCTGCAGCTAGTAGATTAGAATGCTAAAACAACATCAAGTGAATACACTGAATCAACTTAAAACGAACATGTTGATTTTAACAGCATAATTATTAGAAATACTCCACATTTCCAAAGCTGACATAACAAAGTATTAAGTGTGAAAGAGTGTTCTTCGTCCTGTGTGAGATGAAAGCTACAAAATTCGTATGCCGTTGAAGATTTGGGTTTGGCTTGGGATCGACACACATGTTTTATCCACTTGCTAAGCTGATGCAAGGATGTGAGCTATTCCCGTGAAGGAATGAGTCCTTGCTGTCCTTGCATACACCAAATATGAACAAGACAAGAATAAAAAAAGTCATACAGAAGGGTTCCATACGAAGGTGCACACGAGCAGAAAGGAACTGGATGGAAAATCAATAGAGGTGATTTTTATGCTTCAGAACACAGCATATAGGACGTCGATTTTGGATGGATCTCTCTGCCCTAGGAAAATCGTCCCCCATGTGCGGCCGCCACCTTTCCTCCAAGCAATCAGCGCATCTTTCGCCTTTTCTCAAACCATCCAACACGAGATGACGGTTTCGCCCACTGACACGACATTTGACCGGCGCTGGACAGAGTACCAGCGGTCGTCCGAAGAGTGTGAGAGATAATGGGTGGGTGGGCTATGCTTTATTTGTAGCTGTTTTATGTTGGACATCAATTGTTGTCGACATTACCCGCGTCGGACACTCCGAGACTAGCGTCCGAATGTTGCCTTATCCTTGGAGAACATGTATCGCTCGAAAGTGCTTCCCGATGATCGGTCCAGTGCGGGTTCTACTGCACATGGAGTGATACACACACTCACACACGCACACGAAAACAGAGTCGCTTTTGCTAGGTGCAGCGTGAGCTGGAAAACAAAATAGGAGAAGATATGAAAATTAACGGTAACGACGATGGTTTCGCCAAAATAAGATGCGACACGTCAGAGTGGGGTCATGCAAGAATAGCAAGGACGAAAAGGATATAATCTATTTTTCTTCACTCGGAGCTTGATTCATTAGATGGTGGAGTCTCGTTCTCGTTGTGTTAGTTGTTTTTGGATCCTTTTTCGTGTAGAAAAAGTGATATTTAGATATGCAGTAGGTGTTGTTGTCAATACTGAAGTCGTTAAACTTTCATGTGCTTAAGTGAAGACATCTTTAAAATTATAATCAACATTTATTGAATATATTAATTCTTAAAAAAATGCTCTGAAATGATTAAAATTATTAAGTAAATTTCGTTTTATTTAATCGATACGTTGATTAAACGAAACTTTACTAGATCAATAGTCAATAGTTCAATACTTTTCAAAATGTCTCTAAATATCTTTCTTTACAGATGTCAGAAATATCGGCTGCCCAATGTCTTGTTGTCGCTGAAAAAGCCAAAAGAATCCTAAAGTGAGGTTTAATTTTCATTTATCTGTGTTTTGAATTGTTTTCGATATGAAGATGAACCCAATTAATTAGTATAAGAAAAGTTTGTTTTCTTGGTATGTTTCTCAAACTTGAAAAGTACTGAAAATCAGTTTTACTATATTGTGTGCAGAGATGCGATCCAAACAACAGCCGCGACAATCATACCGATGGATCAACAATGAGAAAGGTAAGTCTGCATTGTTCCTATTTGAAGAGTCTCTTACTCTTTTCGGTTAAAGTCATAATTACAAGTACGAAATTGCCTGATTTAAAAATTGAAAATATCCTTTCCATTACTATGAATATGGCCTGGCCGTTCTACATGAATAAAACAAAAGAAAATATGTACTATCATACTGAAGATCGGCAGGACTCATGTACCTTTCCATTGATTTTATGATTAATTGAATCATTAACGTCAATAATTATGGTTCAAACATTGTAGTGGGTTGGCGTTTTATTTACCCGACATTTTTTTTTATTTATTTATTTATTTACACCCATAAGAGGCTAGCCAAAAGGCTTAGCCAATCCGAGACTTTAAAAATCTATACTTACAAATTAACAAAAGAAACAGAAAATTGTCTTAAAAGCTATGAACTGCTTATAAAGGCCATATAAAAAAACAAAACAAAAAATAATAATATTAATAAAATTACCGAACACAGACTTGAAGGGGGCATAGGACATTACAATGAAACATTAGGAGGGGCTGGAGCCAATCGGGATCGGAAAGAGGATAGGGAGATGTTGAAGTCAAAGTGAGGATAGAAATGATTAAATTGGCGAATACATACAAGAATCGGATCATGGTAGCTAAACACTCTACGGCGTGTTGGCAGAAACGAAGGATCACGAGAGCGGAGAGAACGATTTGGAACATAAAAGTGGATGAAGGATACAAGATTAGGAGCATCGATCCTACCCTATGAGTATGACGCTAATAAATAAACATATTTTTACGCTACTTCAGAACCAACAAGTTACCCCAATCTGAGAACAGAAGATTTCAAGCCAAGGTGATCGCATAAAGTAAAGACAATCGCATGTATTCTCCTGTGCCAGGAAACTTGTACTCTACTATTAATGTCTATAATTATGCAGTTGTATAGAGCTGTTGGGTAGGCAACTACAAATCCGATCGAACGCCCGATGCTTATGTCACTCTCGCAGTAAATGTGTGATTTTTTCAGGTAGTCTTACTTCTTCTTGCAGCTTCTCACCATGGAGTCGAATCGATTATCAGATACAAACATACTAACCGTTGAGTTCTGAATATTTGGCGTGTGGTGATATTTATTGTGATTTCTTGTAAGAGCGCCAAAGTATTAAATTTCGTTTCTAGTCAATTGCAGCATTAGTGTAACTGACAAGCAATGAGATGTGGAACATGATTAGAAACGTTAACAAACAGTTCAAGTAGTTGGAATTCCAATTAAATGTCAATCTTTAAAGTCCTCTGCATATCACTAGCCATTATAATACTTATGAAGAAATTATAAGCACAAAACCGTAAGACTACTCAAAACACTCGGTTTGATCGTCGGAGTTCTCATGTGGTGAAATGAATCGATTCACTGGCTTGGGGTGCACCGCCATTGGTACACATTTTTACGATTTATGTGTTTAATAAAATTAATAAACGCCACATTGCGCCGTGTATCGGCGAACGAAAAGCGTTCTGATGAGTGAAAAGTCGATGTAAAGGATGCTCATCTTGGCTTGCTTCGTATGCCTTCACGAACATGTATTCTTGGTTTGTGACCTGGCAGCTCGGTATCGTTGATGCATTGGTTGTTAGTTGGGAGAGCGAGAAGACATCGGAGACGTGTGGTGGTAACAGTATTAAAAATGGCCTCCCGTTGTCTAGCAAGTACAGGACGCTGTGCCCGGACTGGTACCAAGTCTCATAATTTTAATCTATAAATTATTGCTTGGGTAACAAAACAGCTCATAAATCACATTTCAATCAGCTTCTTACTTTCCATCATTGCGGTATGAACGGAATGGCACCTCACTGGAGCATTGACTTAATACATTTCAACATTTTTTTTAACAACTAGATTCCATCAGATTATTTTCATTCTCGAGGAATCGTGTGTGATCAAATGAATATAAATGAAAGTAAATACTTTGCTTAACCTTAAAACTTTCTTTATTTGATGATCTTATTAATTGTTTATTAAAATGCTGGTATTGAAATGGTGCATTTATCAAATGAATATAAACGAAAGTTAATACTTTGCTTTACCTTAAAACATTCTTTATTTAATGATCTTATGAATTGTTTTTTTCAAATGCTGGTATTGAAATGGTGCATTTGTATTTCATCTCCATTAAGTTAATTCGACATTTCGCTCGTTTTCAGTTTTAAAGATTGTCTACAAGTTATTGGCAAGGCTCAAAACGAAACCTACTTCGATCAAAATCTCATATATTCCTTGAACCTGTCATACAAAATGTATAGAAATGATAACGGTTGGCGTTGGACGGTTCCGAAACCGGTATAGAAATTCGTTTGAATTCGCACCTTTAGCCATCAGTGATGCAGATGTTCTTATAACCAAAGCTATCTTGTGCCATCTGTGGTAGATAAACACTTGTGAGCAGAAAAGAGAAGGATGAATCTGTAAATTTATTGTTTTAGATAAGATAGGAATTACTTGACGAAATTTAAAAAGAACATCCGACACAATACAACTGCCAACTGGCAAGCAAAGACAACGAAATTGCAGGTGGCACACCAACCATAGATATTTTAATCGATTTTCCGGAAAATAAGAAAATGTTTAGAGAATTGTCATTATTCTGCATTGGACAACGATGGACATTTCTACACATGTTTACGACTAAAAATTCCATGATAATAAATTTCAAAAGTTGCACAACCTTGTTGAAAGCTTCTTGGATCTACCATTTTGCATACTTTACCATATAAAGTATCAATAGTGTCTTAAAATCAATAAGGTTTAAAACTGTGGATGTTTACTCTAAAATTTCAGTTTCACTGTTGAAGCACCAATCGAATTAAAGCAAAAAAAAGTGAAATACCTCAACCAAAACTACAACCACAAACCGAAACTTATCAAAACAGAGTACCAGTACATCAAACCCAGCTGATATGTTTATGATGATCACCGTCGACAGGCCGCTTGACACCAGCAACACGGGATGTTTCTTTTCTGTTATCCCTTTTCTGGCTTGATGTGTCTTGTTCGGTGTGTCAGGCCGGACGTTATTTATTACTTTCAGATAAAACTTTATTGAAACTCAAGCGGAATCTGTCTTCTTTCCGGCACAGTTCTACCAGAGTTACCATTTTGGGTCTGAGACACGATCGATTTCCAGACTGCACAGACCATCATGAATCCTTCAAACACTTTTGGTTTGAAATGTGAAATAAGACGATCGGAAATCGGTATGCAACGATTTAAAGTCGTCGGCATTGGAAGAACTGAAATACGGGCGATGCATTTCGTTCCACGGATTAAATAGAAGAAACTCTTTTTTGGAGTGACGCACCGTCAAGAACACGAAAAAATAAGTTAACATCACGTATTGTTACATAATTGTCCGAATGAGTTTTATTTTTCTCTTCATTATTTATTTATACTGAAGGACGGTTGGCATCCCAATGATTTTTGATTGTCACTTGATACGGTCGATGTTAAATTTTAATGAAAACTTTTAAATTAATTAACAATTACACATCACTAAAACAAAGTTTGTAGCATTGGCACTAGGGTCAACTCACTGATTGAAAAACGATTTCATTCCATTTTATTCAAGTTCTCAATCTCCATGCCAAACGTTGTCTATGAAATCCTCCCGGCCAGCGAACGAGCACAAAGAGGTTTATCAAATTTTACATTCACCACTGACGGTGGAAACCTTAACCAGCCGTAATATCCCCTGCACTGCACGATAAAGCATTGATGTTGATTTATGAAGATTCATTTTCCGGAAATCAGCTCGCGCTGCGCTGGCCATCAGTTACGTACAGCTACTCACAGTTTGCTCTTTCTTGCAACGATGGCGGTGCTCACATCGGGACGCCCTGCCTCCCAGTCAAGCTCCCAGTCAACCCGCTCTTCAACCTGGTACACCGGTGGCTTTGGTTTTATGTAAAAGTGTTGAAGAAATGGAACCATCAACGAGAAGCAGCCACGAGTACCGGAGGAAAAAAGAGTTATTAAATGTGCAAAAGGTTGGGCCCATAAATTACTCTTCTTCCGTCTACCATAACGCTTGTGGGCCCGATCTGGAGACCCGATCCAGACATCCCGTCGCGCATCACTCACTTGCGAGGTACACGAGCTGTACAAGCACGTACACGATTGGCCAAAAAGAATCACCCGCAGTTAGGTGTGGAGCGCCTCGCCGCAGTGTCCTCCTGAACAGTCGTGTGTTTTCCCGTACCATCCACGGAAGCTCTGGCGATGGACAGAGTGGCCGGCGTTGGTCCATTGCCACTCGAAGCGACTCATTGAGCAATGGGGCGTTGGGGCATCGGTGGTCGGGGTGGGGCGGTGTAATTTTTTAAACGATTTGAACATTTCTTGATTATTCTTCAGTTATTGATTAATTGGAGCTTGCCAGCGCGTTGAAATATGGTGCATCGTTTCGTTGGTTCTCACCCTGTTTCGCTTAGTTGCATGCTGGAACTGCTCGAACGGGCGAACGAGTTTCAGAGAGTGCATTCGGTGCTATCGGTTGATCGTTGCATGCAGTCGTCGGCACGAAGGCATAACGCCTCCATCTCGCTTTACATAGCTGCTCAAGGCAACTTCCTTCCGTTTACTACCACCTGGCAAGCGAGGTAACGTGCAAAAAGACCGGTTTCCCCAGTTTTCCGTTCGGTTTGTCGCCATGACTGACGCCCTGGGTGCACGGGAGATTTGACCGTTTACTATACTCGTTGGTCACATCGGGTAAGGAGAGATTTTGACATTTGCTGAAGTCACACGAGTGACTCCTTTGTCCGAATAAGCCTAGATTGATCCAAGAAGGTTTTTAAGAAATTTCACTGTTCTGATGACTGGAAATGATCCAAAGTTAAACATTTTTTAATGTTACGCTCATTTGCCTACTAATCATAGACATGACGATTAAGAGTGACATGACGATTAAGTGCATGTACAAGTACAAGCAACGAAACTCCAGCCAAGTATTCGAACAGATCGTCTTCGTCATTGTCATTGCGTTTACGTTGCAATCAGCCCGCCAGATCGCCATACCCGTCCTCACGCAAAGATGCGAAGCAACATGAGAGACAGAAAACACCGATATGAGTTATGTGAATTTAAACAATATAAAGGTACTGATTATTTGATTTATGGCCGTGCACTACCCCACGGCTTGTTCGGATATCCGCCTCAGAGCAGGTTCGACTCAACCGATGGGCGAGTCTGAGGGTTGCAGGGATGAAGTTCTTAACATCAGCAGCCGTATCAAGCCGAGCTTTCATATCAATGGACTTTGGGAAACTGCTGGCGGGATTTCAATCTACTGTGGCTAATACTGGACTGTGGGAATCGTTCAGAAGGCGGTGAAAGTGAAGAGGCAAGAACGATGGTCTGAAAAATAATTTGTTCGAGTGCTCTTTCTCTTCTTCTCGTGGTCCTTCATTCTCATTCGTTTTTCTGATTGAAGATGTTTCAAACGAAAAACACACAAGCGAACGCAGAACCTTTCTTAACTGTGACGAATATTGTGATGCTTGCTACAGTTTCTTAAAGAAAATATAATTATGTTTAAAAATATACTCAATTCGCGATTTTAAATGCTTGGTTAACTTGTTCTATACTTTTGTGTTTCATTGAACGATTGAACGCTTGCGGAAAGGTGAACTCAAACGTTTTGTTTAATCTGAGATATTCTCGCGATGCATGTGAGGCACAACCAGAAATATATTGTATTACTCATCCTGCTCACTCGATCATGCTTATATAAGGACAATCCTCCTTCGCAGAAGTTGTTTATCGCCATCGATACTGCGAAAGGCAACGATGGACAGAATAAGGATGGCTGAAGTGTGCGTATTATTAACTCATATCGCTGGAAATAGACTTTAATTAATAGCGATAATTTATCTTCTCACCCATCTACGCAAGGAAGCGAAGAGAAAAAATGGAAGGTTTGGTCAAAGTGTGCTTCGTCGTGTACATACATAAACGATGCAGCGTATGTCATTGAAGAACACCTACGGATTCATAAGAAGAGAAAATAGGAAAGAAATAAGTCACGGAGAACAACCCGAGCATTGATGTAACATTGACTTTTCTGTAAACACGCACGATGGAAAAAATAGAACCCTAAAGAAGATCCTTTTTCAACCCATCGTGGACTCTGTAACCGCTTTTTGATTCGTCCATCTTGTCCCGCAACCTATCCCGGACAAGAACAAATGTGTTTTTGTTGCCAGCCGTCTGTCATTATTCAAGCCATTGACGCGATCATTCGTTGTGTTCGACGGAGGCCATGTTTTCACTCCCGGATGTAATGCACCTTGAACAGAAATGAAGGATTTGCTTCTTGCTCACGAATCGATTCCATCAATTCCACCCGGTTCAGTAAGGCTACTCTCGACATGATGCTGTTTCTCATTGGACACAGATGATCGTTGCAGATGGTTGGATGTAAGCGATCGTAGTCAACCTTTTCCATAACGATGGTTGTTCATCGATAGTAACAAATGGAGCAGGTTATCCAGAAATATGATTGATAAATTATTCTTTGACTATGGTCGTCTTCTGGCAGCATTTAAGATGGGCTGATTTTTCATGCGTGATTTGACTTAAGTGATCTGAATATGATTTTTCAAGAATCCAAAACCAGGACACTTAATTTAAGTTCTTGTGTTAAGAATCACTACTGTTTCGTCTTTGTAAAGTTGCGACGAGTTTATGCGATGCTCCATATTCCACGTATCATCGCGAGGTTTTACTCGATACACACTTAAATCTAACTTTTTAGACCATAGCACCATGGAGAAACAGTTATGTCCTTTACGTATAATCAACAAGCTTCTTCCGATGGCTGGGAAGCTTTTTCATCATCCGTGCTATTTTTGGTTTGCTTCAAACTCTTGGAGTTAAAAATGGGATTATCGTTTTTAACCCCGAAAGATTCGGCACTTTTATTGAAGCCATTTCCAGTTATATTGCCTTCAAACACGTTTGTTAATGATTCCACATCTACCTCGTATCTCTGAGCTTCCAAGACACAAACATACACAATGTACAAAACGTACATGAAACAGCTGCCATATAAGCAACGACGCCAATATGGCACTACCTCTCGAAGGTAAAATTAAACATCAAGAAAATTAGAGACACAGTTTTGATTGATTTGCTTCTAGTGTCGTGCTGGAGCAACGACGGACTGATTCCCCTTTTCACCGGTATCTGTATGTGTGTTTCAATGAGCTCATTCGTCAACGCTCCCCAAAGACTTGCTCCAAACGGACGAGATCCTTCGATGTCTGATTCCCAAACACCTCCCAGGCAGATGGGAGAAACGAAGGACCGGCTCGGAAGACACATAACGACCAAAACTCCACCTCACACAAATGCAATCGATGATGGACGAATAAAGTTTTGCGAGCGGAAAGGAGCGAGACGGAGGAACAGCAAACGGACCAGCAGGACGGTGACGAATGGAGAAACCATTCGCATGATGAATGCCACGGTTCGTCTCGTCATCAGCGAGCCAGAGTGTAAACGACGGGAAAATAACTAGACCATAATATTTAATATGACGAAAACATCGCTACCGTGCGTGACTGGATGATGCTGGCGCTGCTGGACCTGGAGGTGATGGATGCCGGCTGAATGAGTGATTTCGGGGACGAAACGTCGCCTTCGCTTCGGCTGCTGTTGCGCTTTGGGATTGATGGATGAAAGGGACCAGAAATCCTGGACCCGCACATCTTTCCTCACGATGGCACCCATAACTCATCTCATCATTCCATTCCGCTGGGAGTGAGCTTCGTCCGGTGCCATTTGAACTACTCTCTTCGGCAGGGATGAGCAACTTTGTAAATTTTTACACAAATCAGTAATCTTGTGGCTATAAAAGATTCTTCATGAAGGCGTTTACTTGCATCAAATGTGGAACAGAATGTTTTCACCGTAGGCGAAACATAACAAACTTAGACAAGATTTATAGTATTTATTCCATTTCCATTAAAATCGCAAAGACTTACACAGGTTTAGCCCCCCTGAATTGTACTGTAAATAAGAGCGTTCGAAACTCGTGAACCTAAGGAAACATCAAATCACATTTTGCGCTGAAGATGACGGAAGAAGCGATATTCGTGATAAGATGCTAGGAAGGTGTCTTCAACAACGCTATGGCACAGTAGCCTCAAGAATTAGGCTATTAGTATTGCTTGAGTTTACGTTGATTTTTGCAAAAAAATGTTTGAAGAATTTCATTGGTCTGCTTGCTGGTTATCTTATTTTTTTTTAAATTATGGGATTTAGCTACTAATTAATTTTTGTAAATATATTTTTTGACAGATTTACAACTACTGTGAATATATTTCCTTTGTCCACTGTACGTCTTCCTCAACACGAGCGGACGAAAACCTGCAGGAAAAACTTCCAAGTTCCAGACGAAATGAGTGGCCTGGGGATTGAAAGTTAGCAATCCGGGAACAGTTTCTGACTGTCTTTGGTGTGCCTGGCTGGCGCACCCCCACCGGATGGTGGACACCAACTACATAGTGTTCCGGGCTGCCCGAGGGAGAGCTAAAAGCACAGGAAAGTACAAAACGTGATACCTACTGGCAAAACTTGCCAGCGCTGCGTCCATCCCGGCAAACGCGGCTGGAACGATGCAAAGTCACCAGGGAGGACCATCGCCTGTGCAGCCGATTCCTTTGCCCGGGACTGGCACGATGGCAATGATGATTCATGATTGATGTGAGGTGAAAGAAGACAGATTATTATACATTTTCATCCTTCCCGTGCCACCAGTGTGCTTCATCTGCCACCCGGCCGCTGGCCATAAGCTTTCAGTTCGCTCGGCAGTGTCACTGTGTTTCTTGCCATTTCTCTTGGACAACATTTTCCACCATTGCTGTCCTCTTCCAGTGCTCGGTTGGTGAGCTTCCTTGTGTGGAAGTGTGTTTTCTTGTTACTGGTCCGCGGCAAAGATTTCATTCGGCTCCTGTCGTACAGTGCGCCTTATTCTTCGCCTGGCAGTCACCGTTGATATATAGTCGGATGACCATGATGATGCTGATAATGATGATGTGAAGAGTAAGGCAAGGTGGGAAAAATGATGGCGCAAGTTCGACAGAGGCGAACACCACCGAGCTAGATGGAAACCTTTCACGTGGCTGTACGGTGAAGAAATGTTGCACATTTTTCCTTCCCGTCGCTGGCTGGCTCCACCGTGCCGGCCGCGTGTCCTCTGCCCCGACGAACCGAATGTACCCGTCCATCACACACATACACCCAGGGCGCTTGTTTTTACGAAGAAATCATGCAATACTTCGAAGGCCAAAGTGAAACTAGCACTATTGAGATGGGCAATTGGAGGACGACGAGAGCTTAAATCATCATGGTCAGTACAGTACGAATGAACCATTCGTCATAACGTAAGTCTGGATGATGAGATACAGAATTTGATGGAGCGTAAGACAGTGACCGAGCACGAAATAGTTGAGTTCTGACAAAGCATGTACAGCATGATGGATGCAAGCGTCGTTGTTTAAATACGTTGGTTTTGCGTTGTGTTGGGAGCAGCATTTACTGAGGGTAATAATTAGTAGGATGCGAGAAACGAAAATTAAATGGGTTTCCAGTTTCAACTGCTTAAGTAAACGAACCACTCCGACATCCAGAAGATGTTTCGTATTCAATACCTTGAATGTAATATTTAGTATATCGCAATTTTCCATACTTGAGTTTCATTAAGCAACAATCAATGGACATTCAAGTTGTATGCGAGAAGAAGCAAGCCAAAACATGTGTGCACATACTGCACGAGGTTTACGAAGGAAGCAAAAAAAATGCCACAAAGATTACACACATTATTTATATCTGCCATGCATTTATTAAACTCGCTTTCTATACCCATTACGGTAAATAATGAACACCATATCCTTCATCAGCAATGGCTGTGTCCCTGTCGCTAGCCACTAAGCACGTCAGTGAACCGAAACGCTGTTGGTGTTGGCCGTATGGATACACTTTTTTATCCTTCACCGGGTGAATAGACAGGAACAGTAAGCTGGGCGTAATATAAATGACGGTGGGTCTTCCGGTTATATTGACTCTAGCCTTTGCCTTGACCGGGGCGACCCATCGCTTTTCACTGCTTCTAGGGTTTGCTTAGCGTTGAGTGAAGGCGATGCTGCTGTCCAGCGGCTTGACATGTTCTTTGTCATGAAGGGAACAAAGTGAACTGTGCAATCATTCAATCTATTGCAGCACAGTGTTTGCGCGACACTCAAATGCATTTGTTGTCCGACTTTCGGTGGCGGAACAATTATGGCAGTACGAAAAGGCATATTACAGATATGTTTAATGTATTGCTTTTTATGGCATGAAAATAAAATTATGGCATGAATTATCGGAACGAAAGGCGAAAACAAAAGACGACAAAAATTGAAGCGAAAAGCGTTTCGGTCACACACACTCTCTCAAAAAAAAAATCCACTGACAGGTGTCAATCATGATTTCCAAACTCACAGCAACAAGCAACGGTACTATTTATATCATTCAACGTGCCTGCCACCCGATGACACCCACAATTGGATTAAACGGTTTTGTCGCCTGTCAAAAACAGGCGGAAATGATTAGATTAGATGGCACTGAATCGACGCTGGACTCGGCACGGTCGACAAGTTGTTGACAGGCCAACAATCCAGCCAGATGCTTAATATTACATTTCTAGTATACCTGATGCGGCCGAAGATGTGAAGGATGTGTTTGATTTTTTACATATAAAGAAATAAATTAACTAGATTTTATGGAGAGCTTAAGTAAAGCTAATGAAAGAAATATTGTTATAGTTAATACTAAAGAAACGATTAAGTGATTAATCTCCAATGAACGTCATACTTTGTGAAACACATAAGTGTGATTGAAATCCGAAAATAAATTACCGAACCTTTGACGATTACATACAAATGTTCAAAATGATTGGCGTTACATCATTAAAGTCAATTTGGTGCTCAATAATAACAAGTATGATTGATAGAATTTTTCGCAGCTTCAGTAGTCAATGAAGTAAGCAATCAAAAATGAAAACATGACTGAGTGGTTCGGGTGATTTGTCAAAACAAACTAAATGTTGTACAATGGAAAATCCCACTGTACAATACCATGCGTCTCCATCGTGTACGTTTCAACTTGATATGTAGATACTTGACAAAGTTGCGGCAAAAATATAACAATAAAATAGATGCATCAGTATTGTAGAAATAATTAAAGTATCTGTGACAAAAATTCATACACTCTACCTTTCATTTGGTAATTCAATATCAAAGTGCATTTCTTCGGTTTGAGCAAAAAGTAAAATCAAACAGTACTAAAAATGACGCAAACAAAAAATCTCTCGCTACGTTCGATTCAATTTAATCATCTTACGACGCTAGACCATCCTTCGATTGATGCATGCCGTCAGCGATGGCACGGCAAGGTAAATGTGCCAGAGTGAAGTAACACGATTTTGAGCGAATGAAAAATGACATTGCTTTTCCCGGGGTAGAAACTTTCCGCTGTACGAAACGGATGGCCGCGTTCGAAGCACGAGCCGGTTACCGGTTGACATGGTGAGATCTTCTTCTCACACAAACATCGTGCAAGAAAACTTTCTTACTGACACGTTCCGTTTGAGCATTGAGCTTCATCAGCTGCACCGAACGGACGCAGGAGTGAGGCATCATCGAAAAGAAGCACCAGCAATCGATTGTCCTGGCCGTTCGGTCCAGCCAGGGCCGGTCACATCACCCAAGAAGACGTTGCTCGTCACTGTGCTCATGTGTACATGTCATTCGCCGAGCAGAGTCGTACAGTGCAGCGCAGGAAGACAAGGGATGAAGCTAAGAAAAATATCATGCCAATCATTCAATTCTTTTCCGTTTCTTTAGCCGAGACGAATGTCAGCTGGATGGATCGGTGTTTGGATGAGCGGACCTTTCGGATACGTAGTTTTCCTTTGGCGGGTATTGAGGGCGAGGTATTGAAAGGGTAAACTAAGGACGTACGGGAATTGAGTTTCCAGTATTGGCTATTTTTCTTTCCTACACCACCACTGCTGCTGCTGCTGCGAGTTTGGCCAGAGCGAAACGTTCTAACGAACGGCACGTACTTTTGAGAAATCTATTTTCTCTCAGACCAGCAATGCACATGGCAGATGATGGATACTATTTTCTGGCGAATGAATTAGCACAAATTCATATCCAATTTCGAAAATGGATGTTTTTCACTGCCTTTAAAGTGATAAACCAAGGAAAGGTTTTTTCTTCTCAACTCTGATAAGTAACTTGTTTCTTGTGATCCTTTTTTAATTTGTTGCATAATGTAATTAAACAGGTTACTAATTTTATAAAATTCCAAACAAAGATGATTTAATGAAATTTAAAATGTACATACTTAAACATCCATAAACTTTAACTTTTAACGAGTTTAACGACAATTTAGATTTTTTATAGTTTTACAAACAACAAAAGAGATTTGTCAGCTTATAAACCCACAGTTAAAAAACTGCTCTTTGTTAGAATGCATACCAATAAACTTTTTCTTTTTGGATCTAAATCCATACTGTCTGCAAAATGACTGCCGAAACGATGGAACAATCGAAACGATGCACACGAAAAAACAAAAGAGAGAACCACTCTTGATGGCCTAAAAGCTCCTGTCCCGTACTCTAAATCCATTATGGTTGACCATTTTCAGCGCGATTGATGAATAATTCGATGAGCGATGAAATTTGCCATGTATCGATGTTTGCATATTCATGTTATGAACTTTGGAACCGTCGCCGTCGCGGAACGGGCGGAAATGGCAGCTCGCGTGAAATGCTTTCGATTATCCTCCAATCCATGTCACGAATCTGCCGAACGTAGCGGGTAGCTGAATGTGCCGGAATGGAATAGTACGCTCGCCGATAGTACAGATGTCATTTCGATAGCGGCACACAAATGATCGCTGGTGTAATGTCGCCGGTGCACTTACGCAATTGGCATTTTTAGTGCATAAACGTACCGCATCGAACCGTGCAGCGACAAAGATAGAAAATAAATTAACCATCGAAACATTTGCCGCGCTCCATCTCGCCGTTTGACAGCTTGTCTCTTTGATCGGGCAGCCATTAGTCGCCGAGTCGCGCACATATCTTCCGGGCTTCCGGAGCCTTTTTTCGATGTGTCAAAGCGCACACTAGTGGCGGTGCCTCGCGTGAGCCCCCTGTAACTGTGGTTGGTACGTGGTGGTGTCACGAAAACATAACCTAGAAAATTAAAACAAAATGTTTCCCTCGGTTAAAGCTATGACGCTGATTGAACGATCAGCAAAACTTTGGCAGATGTGATGTGGTAGAATGGTAAAATTGAAACAGTATCCATTAGCGAATCCATGACTTTTGTGTCATATGTTTGTTTGCTGCTGTTTTGTGATTGTTACATGAATGTTGCTCTCGCTCTGCCTATCCTATTCGGTTGAATAGTTCATTCAAATTTACAAAATATAAATTGCAGCATATTTAAAAAAGCAACTACTGATCAGATCAAAACTTTAGCTTTGCTGCGGAAAATGTTACACGGGAAAAAAGGACAATTTTATTCAAATCAATTATGTTTCCTCAGCAGCCGAAAGGTGATTCTTTATATATTTCACTGACTGCATTAAAATAGTTTGATAAACTACATGTCATATAATGAATGGAGAAATGTTGATTATGAAATTTGTACTACTGTATAGCTATTAAAACACTCCTTTCATTCTGGGTGTTCATTTTATTTAAAATTTTAGAATATATGAACAGTCGTCAAATCCAGTAAATTCTGATATTATTTTCCAATTAATTATTTTATTCGATACCTCCTTTCAAATTTAATGCGAGGTATGCTTTACTTCTAACAATTATCATTTAGAACTTTAATGAAAACAACCACAAACTAATACATATTATATATTTCATTCAAACGTTCGTCCGTCTTGAAAGTTAAAAGCATTTTATAATAAACAGACATTTACATCAAAGCATCATTTTTCACTGCTTCAAAGCTAGGTTATCTTTGCCCTACCTGGTTGATCTCATCCATAACATTTTATGTCTTTGCCTCCCTTACTTGGTGTCTCGTGTTTCGAGCTTCACAGCATCACATTAGCATCTCTCAAACTAACGATATGCGTTTGACTAGTTTTGTACAGCCGAGCAAGTTTCGAGCACGAACGACGTCCGGCCAGCATCACGTTATTGCTCTTATAATTCTAAATTATTTGACTCCCGCTGACGTATATCATTCCGTGCTATCTTCATAATTTGGAAGGTTTTATAATTTATTGTGGTTCAAATTAGCGCTTCGCATTCAAATAGCATACATCCGTCCATGGCATCCCAGAATCAGCCTTGGTGTAGTGAAATGAGGCAGACAAACAATAATTTATATCTTTTATAGAATAGGCAATGTGATATGTGAAGAATGCGATCCTTTTCATCTTTTCGATTCATGTTTGTTGTACTATCGGTTTGAAATCGTTGCTTTTCAAATCATAATCGCAGCTGTTTGTGATACAACTTACGAATTGGAACAAATTTGTCACTCTACACACTACTTAATAGTTATTAAAAGTGAATGCAATAAAAGCAGAAGAGTAATGCAATGTTGTACGTTAATATGTAAGTAAAGTAAATTTAATACGAAGTTGCAAGTTGAAAATACCTTTGCGAAAGTATTATTTCGATTTACCTGCAGCAGTAGTATTAGTTGGTTGCTTTTTCATCTTCTCGTGTTTTACCTGCTTTAGTTGACGGCTCATTCAACAACTTCTGCCGGTAAAATAATGTCGGCAGAAGCAACAACCATTCCCATCGTTTGACAAGTTCACGACACCACTATCGTCATTCTTGTGTGAATAACTAATGCGACACGAAGCGACATTGAGGCAGCGAAGAAAGTCTGCTGGAAAAAGGGTTCAGTCTTCTGTTCCATCAGGAAAAACAAAAGACTTTTTGTACTGCGAACGAAGGCAAGTTCGAACCAAATGATGGTCGGAAAACAAACAACCTGTAACCTTTGTGAACCTGCTGCCCTCATTTCCTGCCGTTTCTCGCCACGCTCGGAGCGAACCCATTTTTGCAGCTTTTCACCGGATGTACAGTTCTTCATAAAACTAGTAGAGCAAGAGTTTTGCAGCCGGCAGATGCAATGTCTAGTGGTTCGATGCGAATGACGAGCCTTCCCGCGTTTCCCTCATCAACCCCATGGCCTCGCCAGTCATTAAGTAAATGTTGCACGGCCGTCAATGTCTTTTGATAGGCGTTCCGATGGAAATTCTGGCTCATTGATCAGCTCAGCAAGACACCATCTATAGTTGTCTAGCATTGTCTCTTTTCTCCCCATCTCATCTTTCATCGTTTTGTGGTGTACCAGCAAACGTTTCTCTTGGTTGGCAAGATGCAGCTGGTGCTAGAAATTGATAAATAATTCACAACACTTTTAGCTATTAAGTTTCAGAACAGAATGGAAAACAAAAATAGTACAATGAATGACACTTTTTTGAACGAGCTAAGTATTCGGCTTTTGTTTCATTACTACTCGCTTGACGTAAAATCTCTTTTTAAAAGTTTGAAAGTTATAAAAGTATTCGAAAAGATTTCTCCTAAATGCATCAAGCTTATTGTAGAAGCAGAGATTTATTACTATTACTATCAATACGGTCAGGGAGTTCGAAATAAGTAAAAAAAAAACAGAAAAATGACTTTTGTGAACCATTTTGAACGATAACAGTGGACAAGTAATGAGTCGACAATACATTTTGTTAACAGCATGATAGGCAACGACTTTAACCTTGTTAGATAGTTTCTACAAAACTCGTATGCGTACAGGCAACTGAATTGAAGGTTTTTTAATGTCCGAAAGTGTTTAGCACCTGTCAAAATGTCCAACATAATGTCAAATTGGGGCAAGGTGCAAGCTTCTCTCAGGGGGCTACTGTATGCAGTTGTAGATAGTTCATGATATCCAACTAAATCTGGAACACTGTAGTTAACCTTGTTGTAGTCCAGTACGCAAAAGCTCACATAACATATAAATGAAGTGATTGCATGAACATGTGGACAGTCATTCAGGGATTAAGAATTAAAAAGCGTCCTTATTTGACTACGTTATAATAACACTTGTGTTCTTGTCTTCGCGGAAACTTTCGTGAGATGTTGTCCCCTAACCTGATGAGACGTTGCGTAAGTAAAACTCTTAAAAGAAATAAAGATCTGAAAATACGATTAACTATACGATTTTGTTCCTCGCAAAGCTACATGGTAGCAGCAACACTCCTTCTAAAATGAAGACTAAACATAAGTATCGAAGATTTATCACTAATTTTTTTCAAAACCTTTCCTGCAGAAGTTTTTTTTGTTGTACAGTGTCTACTTCAATAATATTTCTGCAGTCTTTTAAATGCAGTTTTAGAAATAACACCGCTCATAAATAAGCAGGAATCTTGTGTTATTTTGCGACGCACGAAAACAACTTGTGAACCGCTTGGTATATGTTTTCACAATTTATATTAAATCGTCTTATTACTCCAATTAATCTAATAGTTTATGCGTCTTACTTTCGGCGTCCTGTTTATACTATCTGCTCCTAGCGTTGTCAAGTGTTAATATCCTTTTCAAGCAAACTTTGAATTCAAATCTTTGTCCTGAAACGCTTAATATGTAATACTTCAATCCCAAAATTATTCATTTTAAAATTCCAACAGAATTAAAAACTCTTATATTAATACAACTTCTATTTTATGTTATTAAATTTTGTATCAAGCGATCTGACCGTGCTGTTCTAATGGAGTAACAAATTGTGTCTTAGAACAAACATCTCGTCTTTTCCAGGGCTACTGTACATATACAGTAGATATATACAGGCCCCTATTTCTAGAAAGACCGTCAATTCATTAAAATTACTATGCTTAGTATCTAACCCTTCGACAGAAAACTAGTGGATGATACACAATGCAATCCTATGTAATTAAAATCCAGATCGTATCATCATGACTGCGCTATTAAAAAGTGAAACAAAATTTAAGTATTTAACCCATAACAAAATATAAACAAGAAAAGAGTGCGCAATTTGTCTGGACAGGCGAGCCTGCGTACAGCAACTAGGGTTTAGCTTAACGTACTAAAGTACTAGATCGTGTGTAAAACATTCCACTGTGTAGCACGTTGTGTACGGGTGTGATTTTGGAACATAGAGAAAACCAATGCTCATTAAACATTTATATGTGTCTCGTGTGTGCAGTAATATTTTTTGTGTTTCTACGCTAATGTGTTTATGCGTAACTTGATTATGACCAGTTGGGAGCAAATAATGGGCTAATCAGTTGAATATCACAAATTAAATATCTGTATCCACTGGAAGCTACACCAGGGCGTTTTGTTTTTAATTACTTCAACTTTCCCTCCCTTTCTCACACTCTGTTGTTGGTGTAAACCACAGTAATGAAATGGATACATGACACAACCATACAGCAGTTTGAGTGTATTGAGCTTGCTGGTAGTAGAAAGGATCATCATCGACAACCACGCTCCACTATCGGGAGGTTTTCGATGGGAAAACAGAAACATGTTTCCCGAAGCCACCACAATCGAATCAACGGACGAAATATTGACAACAATCATCATAAAGTAGGCAGTATTAGGGTAGCTGTACTGATTATAACCACAATCGTAGGCTTTGGTAAAGTGCAGGTGTTGGTCCCATGAATGGATCTGTATCCACTGCCATTGCTATGAAAAAGAACAGTTTATTGTTCCCTTGATGGGGGGTTGTAAAACATTAATGTCATGAATTCCAATACAAGTAGCAGTATTATGTATCATAGTTGTAAGACTTACTTTTTTTTCTATACAATATACGACCTACAGTCAAAATTGATGGTTGATGAATCGTTTTGAGACCAATTCCTTTATCTACTTTAGAGTCAAATTCTAAAGACCTTATAAAAGAGAGTTTTGTTACGTATTGTTTGATTTTAATTGAGTTATACTACCAACATTGTGTACTCCAAAATAAATAAACACTAGAAACGACAGGCTCCAAAGTTCCACAAACCTTCAATCAAACCTAATATTCGATCGTCTGTAGAAAACCAAATTTGCTTATAACAAAGTTAAAAAAGAAAGAAAAAAAAAGTCAACAACTTTACACCACTAAAACGTTCTGTGCAACGCAACCATCCGCGACCAACATGTTGAATTTTCATTGTATGATTGGATTGAACAATTCTAGTCAAATGAATCTTCATTTGTGCACGGTCGATTTGCGTGTTGTAAATGTTGACAAAAACTGCATCAGATTCCAAATCCAATCGCATTGCTGCCGTTTGGTCCCGTTCGCCGACACTGCACTTTGCTTGCGTACAAGCACAACAAACACCTCCATCCAGCCAGTACGCTAGCACTAGTGGTAGTTCGATGAGTCCTCATAACTTTTCATCTCCCGGTGGCACGAAATGCTGTGCAGTACGTGTCACAGGCCCGCGATATTCATCCCGGAGCAGCGTTCCAGCGCATGTACGCTTCAAAATATAATCTAACTGAAATGAAATTGTACAAACGTGATTGTATATAAATTTATGATGTTAGAACGGTTTAGGGATCGGTTGAGATTAGACGTACACTGCATCGCATCCGCATCAAGGACAGCAGAGCTATCGAGGGGCCGATTGTTGCAAATCGTGAACTGAACTCGCTCCGCATGGTGCCGGTAGCGCCCGAGCAGGTTGCGAGCGGAAAACGCAGCCTGGAAAATACCGGAAAACTGTTGGACGGGTTTGCCTGTGCACCACGGCCCGAGCCAGCTGCAGCATGTACAATGTGGATGTGGTTTTTCGGGACGACACTTTCGTCGCATTTACCACAGGAGAGTGTTTCAATGTGTCACCGAATAATATGCGGCGAGCATGGGCCGACTGATGTTCTTTCATCTTGGCAATGCTCGCTACCCTTGGTCATCAGCTTTAGCGCTGCTCCATAGGCACTGCAAATTCCGCCAGCGCTGGAATTAACAAATGCAAAGTTATGATTATGACAAAACGCATAATCACATTAGGTGTTAATGAAGAGGAAACGTGTATCGCGAAACGGGCCCATAAATTGTCTCATTTTGTGATATTTTGTTGTAAATTCTAAAATCCTCTTTAATAAACTCCTGGTTTTGGAAGAGTACAGAAATCTCTATCATAAATACGTAGGATTGTAGTGAATCCCCTTCAAAGCAGCTCACAAACAAAGTGCGTTGTTAAATAGCTGTTGATGCTTAGATCCTATCAATGCGGTTGTAGAAAAAGTTGCTATAGATTGAAAATTATGTTGTGCTCTAGAACAATTGTTTATACAATATTAGAACAACATTAGTTACCTGAGTACACGAAGACGAAATAATAAAACGTTAAATGTCTGAAGATGCATTTTGTGCTTAATAAGATTCACATTTTCAAATTCGTGTTTGCTCTAAAGTTTCGGTTAATGATTGTATCAGTGTTGTTTCTGAATCATCATAAAAAATCAAATCTAGCTCACAACTAAACTGTCTTTAAAAAAAACGAATAAAAAGAGTCAAACGATTTGAACCAAAACTTTCTTACTGATTAAACATTCTTTTATTCACAGCACCAAATAAAACCGTACCCTTCCGAAACGCTACTTTCTACCATTTGGATCATTTTGTCAAAATTGAATCGCATTACCAATCTTCAATTTCATCTCAACAGCAAAGTCCTAAATTCGTTTCAATTTGCCAACAAAATCCAATGATGATAAAGCTAACGCGCGTTTGATGGCTACAAATTTGCGATTCGACAAAGTTTTGTTAATTATTTGTCCCAACCATTTCACGCCTTCCTAGGCGAACTGAGAAGCGTTTTTCTTCGGCAACATTTCACCACCGTCCAGCGCTTATCACGGGCGAACTTCGACGCATGAAATGTTGTGCCATGGAAATGACGCATAAAAATGCAATTCAGCTGTCCCTTAACTGCCCTACTTTTCCGGCCAAAAGAACTGAACGTCTCGGATTCAGTTAATTATGCCTCCGAAATCACCCCGGGGAATGTGTTTCAAAGTTCGAAATAATTAAATTTGTAGAAAAGCTTTCGTGGTACCGAACCAAACCGAGACCGGGAGCGGAGCGAAGGAAATGAGAAAGGACAAATATAAAGCCATCACAGCTTTGCAATCCAATGATAAGGCAGGCGATCCCCGACCATGCCAGTGGATCATTCATGGTGGGAATCAGAATCTTTGCGAATGCGAAGAGAAACCATCAGCATGGCTTTATTCATCGTGTCACTCCATGTCAGCTGCCAGCTATCCCGGAGTGGTTACGGGATTCCGGACGCAGCTATGGTGGACAAAGCGTACCAAAAGGATTTGCTAGTGTGCATGAAACAATAGAAAGTGAAAGAACGAATAATACACCCATTAAGTTTACTTCACCGCAAGCGAAACTAGCACCAGCACCAGCGGAGAGGACATCTCTTTCGGTGGTTGACTCTGTCTCTAATCAAGAACAGAAGCGGGCTGCATGTATGTAGGCATCTTGCTAGCGACGACAGACGAATGTCTTCGATTCACGCACTTTTGAGATACTGGGTGGCAATAGTTATCGTAAGTCAAATTTCAAAAGTTTAGATAAACTATACTTTTATACAATATTTACTATAATATTTGCAACTTTAAATTATTGAAACAATCAAGATCTATCCGGTCTTGCTTGTTTGCACATATTAACTAATTCTAGACAGACAGTAACGGCTACTGAGCTGACTACTGACTACTTTTAAGGATTCTCACAACAATGTCCCAATCCACTGCTAACGGGTCATGCAATTGTCACACACTGGCAACTCTATTCGTAACGCTTTTCAATGATTGCATCCGTACACATTACCTCAGCATTAGCTCATCCTTAACCGCACAACTTCCCTGCGGTTCTAGCAAGGGCCAACTTTCTTTCCATTCTCCTGATGGATACTAATGAAACAGAACCGATGACCCAAAGGCAATGGGACTGCCTTAAATGGTCTTGACAGTGATAGAAACAACAAAAACCTTCCTCCAACATCAAGAAACTTTGAAACTTCATACAAGGGATGAAGATTATGTATCTTGTCATCCGTACCCGTTGGACATGCTATGTTAGTTTGTGATGTGATGTTGTTAATTTGTAAAAGCTTTTCATGTGTGTACGGTTAGTAGCATCACTTATTAAAATGTGGTAACACTTATTCATCACATGAAACCTAAACACAACGAAAAAGGAATTCTTTGCAATGTTCTATTTCTGTTTATGATTGAAGTTTAAACATAACATGATATTTAAATTACTACAAATCAGATTGTTCAATTTGTTCAATACATGCTGCAAAAGTGAACTTCTCCTATCCATTTCCGTGATCTGTTCAGGCCTTATTCTCCTCCACATATGCTAATACACCTTGCATACACGCAACAATCGTAACAATCTGAGTACCTTTGCCTACGACTTGCACCGGAGTAAACAACCAAATCTCAAATTGCCCGATTCCAGAAGATAAATGGCTCCTTCCTTACCGAAGGCAATCATCAGCACCATCATCCCGTATTCAGCAGAATCCTTTCATCTGGCAACATGCATCCAAAGCTGGCTGGCTCGTTGTCCTGGCAAGTTGATTCGCATACCGGGGTTTTTTGCCCCGTTTTCGCAACACAAGTCAACAACCACTCGTTTGTGGTCCATCAGCGTCCCGAATGAAACAACGCAAAGTGCACGGCGCAAAATAATATATCACACAGCGTTACCGAAAGGCGCAACACGTTGCACAGCCATCGCACGACCGAACGCCCGTGAAGATCGAGTGTGCTTTTCCTTTGCTCGTCCAAAATCTGACAAATGAATGAGGTGTTTCGGTTTTAATTTACATTTATTCGCTTCATACCCGCTGCGAGGCTGGTACGGATGTTCTTTGCAGATGCGCATGTAAACGTACCGTATGCAGCGGGTAAAAGAACAACACACACACACACACATACACAAATCACCGCAACTACTGACAGGATGATGCTGTTGCATCAGAGCTGCTGCTAGGATGCTCTTGAACGCTACCGTATGAATCTCGTCATCGTCAGCATCAACACTTGCATCGTCAAATGGTAGAGAACTTTAGACAGTACGATGCATTGTATCTTGGTAAAAGTGGAATAAAAAATGCAAAAATCAACTACAACGAACTCAGAACAGATGGAACGCAACTACGTTTATTGACTAAACACGCTGCAAGCTCTTCCACAATTCGTTTCACTTGTATCCTTATACTGTTAATGCAGATTCGCTTACCATTGGAATTTGTACAGCCTAAGCAGTAAGAATTGAAGTAGTAAAAACTTTTTGCAATACGTGAACCTATCGTAACCTATCACCTATAACCTAAGAAATATATTCTTTATTGTTTTAGTTTTAAACCATCGGATCAAGGATTATTCATATCTTAAACCCAATTTAATAGCTCAATCGTGTTAAAATATCTTGTGGTTATGGTCTTAACAATCTACTTATGACCTGGCCATCTAATGATTTACTAGACTATTTGAATAGTTGTATTCGACTTGTAAGATGGGCAGTTCTAACTGCTGAACAAACATTGCTCGGTTATCGAGACGCTACCTTGTAAAATTTCAGCATCCTTTATATTCTAGTAAAAAAATGCTTAACTCAAGAATAGAAATACACTCTCAAGGCATATGCAAAATAGTTGCCAAAAAGTTATGTCTATTTTATATGGAAAATTAATGAAGTTCATTTGATACGCAATAACTAAATCAAGCGTACCAATTTCGTTAATCGATCGAAAGCAACTCAACCTCCACAGCAAAGCACCATCAAACCTTACATGTTCGGAAATACCGCGGCTATAAACAAGATCATCACAGCCGGAAAACAGGGAAGAACACAAGCCCGACACAATCCTGTTACAGCACATACACACACA
>KZ061728.1:117947-156524 GCA_002091835.1 Anopheles maculatus | reverse complement strand
TATTATTTTAGTTTTAACCCAACGGATCAAGGATTATTCATATTTTAAACCCAATTTAATAGCTCAATCGTGTTAAAATATCTTATGGTTGTTGTCTTAACAATCTACTTATGACCTGGCCATCTAATGATTTACTAGACTATTTGAATAGTTGTATTCGACTTGTAAGATGGGCAGTTCTAACTGCTGAACAAACATTGCTCGGTTATCGAGACGCTACCTTGTAAAATTTCAGCATCCTTTATATTCTAGTAAAACAATGCTTAACTCAAGAATAGAAATACACTATCAAGGCATATGCAAAGTAGTTGCCAAAAAGTTATGTCTATTTTATATGGAAAATTAATGAAGTTCATTTGATACGCAATAACTAAATCAAGCGTACCAATTTCGTTAATCGATCGAAAGCAACTCAACCTCCACAGCAAAGCACCATCAAACCTTACATGTTCGGAAATACCGCGGCTATAAACAAGATCATCACAGCCGGAAAACAGCGAAGAACACAAGCCCGACACAATCCTGTTACAGCACATACACACACAACCGTGCACCAAACCGATGGAGCTACAACGTGGAGCTTTCGAGCTTTGTCATAAATCGACGTCGCGAGCGATATTTTCTGAACCGTCACCCCTGGAACCCGGCAACCGGACCGGCGACCAGCGAGCGATGGAGTTCTGTCATGTTTGGAGCTTTCGTGAGATCCACCGTCCGGCCGCGATGATGGTAGCGTTGAACGTCGCCGCCATTAGCCAGCGTCACCACACCATCATGTGCGTTGTGGCTCTAAGCCATGCTTCCTGATCACGCTCCGCTCGCAGCTTGGAGCGTGGTATGCGCCATGGCACCGCTGTACTGATCGCCATTTGATCATCGGTGTCTGGAGATGTGTTGGTTGTTCGGTGTAGTGCAGATGCGACGAAACGAAACACCAAGCTTCCCGCTGGGCGATGAATGGGCATTTGGAAAGTTGATACGGTTATAATTATCTCGCTCGGGTTCAGTGGGCATCCAAAGCGAGGAGTAAACAGAGTGTTTTCGAGCACCGTTGGGGCAAGAATGTTGAGAAAAGAGATCGTAGAACCGTCGCTGGGCGTTGTGCAAAGCTGGTATCGTGGGTTAATATTTTGTGGTCCAATATTGCTTAATTGAGATTTCAACAGGGTGGAAGATCAATTAATGGTTGCGTGCACTCATTTCATGCTTCCGATACTAACACTTTTTAACGACTTCTAGATATCGTGATTGAAAATTTAAAAGAGGCTTTGAATATTGAATTAAAATTAAACATTTCTTTTGAATTCATTAAACAAGCTTCGTCGAAGAGCAATGGTTTTAAGCGTATCCTAAATGTAGAGTGAGTTTTTGCTCCGAAACACAAAAATCGATCGAATCCCACATTCACTTGTACATCAACCATGTGAAATCTTTTAAAACGCTTTTCAATTTACCAATCAATGTTTGCAGACCATTCTTTGAAGTACACATGCATCTGAAGGGTGTCAAGTGAAGTAACGCTTTGCAGAAAAGACTTGCTACCCGGATATTTGGTAGAACATATTCGTCAGTACAGCATCTCCGCTGCATATGACTGCTTTATTCTGAGTGCTAGTATGTACATAAGCGTGACTTGCTATTAAGTCTGCATCTTGCCGGCAACGTGTCGTTTCATGATCACCTTCACTCAATCATGCATTCCCCAGCCGGCCAGAATCCTTTCCCAGCAAACGTGTCAGAGCAGGAAAATAAGAGCACGATGTAAAAGCTCTATATAATAACCATCACACCAAACCCCTGGTATTAAACGTTGACTGACCAACGAAGCGAAGGCAACAGTCTCCCAGGATCTGGTCACTGAGCTGTCAATTGACAATGTGACAGCCTGTAACGCTCGGACGTGTGGGAGATTTTGTAACAGTCGGTACATTATTCTCCTCTTTCGAAAATCCTTTTTTATAACTTTTGCTCGAATATTATTGAAGTGCTGAAACGGAAGGTTTCGGTTCATGTGTTCTTTTAAATTCTTAATCATACTTTATAATGCGATTAGTCAAAAAAGTATTAGGCAAAATTTCAAGGTAAAACGGTATAATACACTAGAATTCTAAATTTAGTTTTGTACCAATCATCGGAAATTACTTTTTTATTACTTAAGTACGTACCAGTATGCTACCATTCTCTTACTTTTAAGAACGCATCAACTATTCTTCTTCGGTTTTCATATGCAACATCTGTCCTAACTTCTCACGAAATAAAATAGTTTAAAACATCAATATGATCTGTCATTTTTGACAGCCGAGCGATCGAAAGTAAATTAAATTTCTTTCTCCGGTAACTAAGCTGGACCAGCAGAAAACTTTCAATCATTAATTTTCATTTCAAGGTAAAATATTGCTCCTGCTAAAAACATGATCATGACATCGGAACCACCTACATGTCTGTGAACGTCAATGCTACCAACCAGTCAATCAAAAAGGTTCTCCCTTTTCCCCGGTGCGCACTGCATCACCGAGGCGCGCTTTTCTAAGTACACGACGAAAACTTTTTCTCTTGCGGTAAGAAAGAAATGTTGCATGTGACAAGAGAAGAAAAAAAAAAAGGTAAACCGTATGTGCTACTCCGCATGGATCAAAGCCCCAGCAGCGGTGCACGGGTGGGCACTGAGTGAAAGTGTTTGGCTTTCATGATTCTCGTGCTATTATCGAAACGTTCGGTGCTTTTCCGACGCAGTTCGGTACGATAGTTGGGCTGCAGGTGGGGAGGTCCAGCTCCGTTCAACTCCCTACCCGGGCTGGAAGTGATGGTGGAACCATGGTGCCGTAAGACGAACTTTCACATTGCCAGTCTCGTGGTCCTTGTAATACCGTGACAGGTTAGTAAGAAAACTTTGAAGCGACGGATCTGCCACTGACATATGGAACTGTCCCGGACAGGGTGGCCTGTCACGTTTGTCAGTCAAATGGGAAGGTTGAGGTATGGTATTTTTTTTTGTGTGTGCTCCTTATTGCCAGTAGTCACAAGATGCCACAACGTACACATACATCATCGTCATTCAGAGCTCGTCAGTGCGGTTGAGTTTCGTCCTTTTTGCAGTTCCAAATGCGACAAATATGTTGAATCCGCGTGCATTCGTCAACCGTCACATGATTTCGTCGTGTGCGCTACGTTGCGGTTTGACGCATAAAGATACAGGACAGCATGTTCAGTTGGGTTTGCATTGAACGCGCAAATATCCAAGCGGGGAAAAGAAAAACTATTCGCAAAAGGGCAAATACTGTATGATGTACTGGTCTCTGCGGGAACCTGAAGCATCAACCGTCCTCCGGTGCATGATAATGTGCTGACAAGCACATCATAAACCATCCTAGCGCGAGGATACTGAAAGGGCACCACAAATGAATTATGAGGCGAAAAGATAACAGCTGATATTAATTTTAATCTAAATCGATAAACAACTGAGATAATTCATATAATTGTTGGGATATTTGGTGTTGTTCTTTACCCATTTTTTTCATGTATGATTTTCCATACAAAAACCAAGCAAAATCACGATTTAATGGTTTTTTGTACTATAATTTCACAAAAAAAAAATTTCGCATGATTGTTCGCAAACACTTGACAGTCCTTTCACAATGCATAACCGACGGACTCACTCGTCGCTGACCTAAGACCCAAATGTCCCTGCTACTGACCCAAGCGTAAATTGTTCTTCGCTCCCCTCACGAACGCACACTCCCATTTTCCATCTTCTTATGTAAAAAATAACATCCGAGATTGTACCCACAAACTCCGACACCCAACCCACAGCCACTTGAACGCTTCACCGACAGCGACGCTCTCGATCCGTTGCAGCGAACTTTGACAGAATCATAAAATATCTGGATATACATTTCATGAATTATCATAATTATATTTTAATAACATAATTTATGTCATACAGTGTACTGTTGTTCTGTTTTGTTTAAAATTTATTATTTCCCACTTTTGCTGTTCTCCTGCATAACATGTTCATGTGCGCTGCCCTCAGTGTTCCTGCCCGCCACGCCATCACATTTCAACAGTACACGCTTGGCTCACATCAATCCGGGTTGGTCGGAAGCCGGGCCGACACTGGTGAGGTGTGGACGAAGGCGAAGTTGCACCGCGTTTTATAAACTCGTGGAAATGATGGTACGTTTTGATACCTTGCCCACCGGTTCGGGTTGTGCTGGCAGGTCAGCGCTTGTCGGTTGGTTGATCAGCGACATTCGCCCTACTCCTCGTGGTTCCCAGCTTTCCCTACCGTTAGTGCGTTCGCCTTTCCCTGCCGTTAGTGCGTTCGCCGCTTGTAAGGGCTACAAATATTGGGTTGCAGTAGAGCGATATGGGGAACGGTGTTGATTCAGAAGCTTGGGAAGCGAGGAACGCTAGCTGAACCGTTTTGCACTTCATATTTACTTTTATTTTATGTCATGTAAAAAGGACTTCATCGCTTGACGATTTAAATTTACACTTCCACCATTATCTCGCCTTTATTTTGGGCTGTCTTTTGATAAATTTATTTTTCCTTCACATGCAAAACTATATGCACGGCGTGGTTCAAACTACCGTGGGCAACTTTCACGCAGAAAAGGATTGCACGCCTCTGCTGTATCGAACGCTCGTCAAGCGGCGGACTCGAACGCATTACAGGCAAGCACGGTAGAAGACGCACGGCTATCGATTACGATGTGCCCGGGTGATAACGAGACAGATGACAATGTTGGGATGATATCTGGGCTACTTTCTTGAAATCTTGTCTTACCTTGTGGACCAGAAGCAGCAGAGCAAAGCCGAAAAACGCTCCCCTTCGTGGTGCGAAATTCCGAGAAAACAAACATGAAACGATTTACAAATCTGTTTCGTGCTATCATGGGAAGAATAATCGCGGGGAATTTGACTGGCTGTGGACAGTATTATTTGATTTGGAATTTAATCTTTCGAGCAAACTGTTGCAACGTATTCACAGGATTTTGTTATGCAGTAAATTGTTATGCAAATGTGACAATGGGTAACATACTTCTGTACAACCTATTTTACACATTGATTTACATTGATTGATTGACGCATAGAATCGAATATTTCCTGGTTTAGCATCATTTAACCAAGCATAAGCATTCTACATACATCCAAGGTTCTTTTTTGTGTAAACAATAATCATTTACTGTGTTGGTTAATAAATTTTCTATGGTTTTCTTTATTAAAAAAGTGTTGAAAATTCATCGTTCATACCATTTGCATAACATGTCACACGAGGCCTATTTACAAAAAGAGTGCTTCTATTAGTTTTTTATTTAATAATCTCATTTGTATTGTTAGTAAGCATGAGTTTCTTCATAAGATTTAATGTTTTTCATAATTTTTGAAAAATCTTTTTGGTAGATATTAATTATATCTTTGTTAATGAAGTATTTTTCATTATTTATTTTCTTGTATGATTTTAGTTTCTCATACCTCATTGATGGTTTTAAAAGCAATCTTCATTAATATCAAGGACATAATTCTCCTGCTAATTTGTTGTATCTTTGACAGAACATTAACACATAGCAAGGTTTTAACGCATAGCACTTTCCTTATGGTAGTCCAAATTTATGAGAAGTTTAAATAGAACAACTTTTTCTCCGAAAACTCTCATTTGCATAACCCGAAATCTCGTATGCAGATGCGAAGCCAGAACTAATCACGAAATCCTTAAGAGACAAGCGCAACACAAGAAAAGTCACTCGGTGCAAGAATTAGACCCCGCCTAATCCCAAGTACGTCCAAATTGGTAAGGATTGGACAAGGAAAAGCTGTTATCAGTGCAGTATTAGCAGAATTGCATTTGCAATTGTTATGCTTTCTCGGATGCTGTGTCTTGAATTAAGAATTGTTTATTTTTCCACTCATTCGGAGTGGGCCAAAATAAAGCACGATTGGCAGGCCCGAACGATAGCAAACGGATATTGGTGCATCAATATTTTGGCAGAACATTTCCTTCACAGTCCTACAGCCTGGACGGACGGTGTCAGGTACGATTTGCATACGTGCATCCAACCGGGCAGATGCTTGAAATTCTAAGAATGTGTTTGAGGATACTTTCCACTTTTTTGTATGTGTGCAAAATCTTTGCCATTGATTACGCTCGTCCTCAGATGCTCATCGCTTTCGAGCTGTTATGTCTGTTTTTGGATCGCTATATTTCCATTACGGTTTTATGTATTTTTTTTTGTCAGAAGAAATGCCCCAACGAATGATCGAATCTGTACATGCTTGACGGTTTCTTTCTTTATGCTATAGATTTGGAATAATGAGTATATAGAGTATTATAGAATAGTTAAAATGATCGGCGTACCTTACTTCAAACACTGTCAACTATTGAACTAAAATATTGCTAAAAGTGGATATCATTCATACGAATATATCCTGAAACCAGGATCGTCAGTCTTGGACTACAACTTCGCTTCAAGAGAAAAACTGTAAAAAATAACCAACCACCAATGACCTGACGTAACTACATCACCCAGTCTGTGTAGTGCGGAATGGTTGAAAAGACTGCGATGGAATGTTGGAATGTTGTGACATTACCATTCATGTGCCCTACAATCCCATCCTTCTGTCAGCATCAAACCGATGATTCGAAGCCAATATGGTAATCTTGGTGATTGAGGCAAAGTCGCCAGTCACTGTCTGTGTCCTCCAAAGTGGTTAGTTGATTTCCGTTGATCAACGACCGTATACGATACCATTGCCGAAAAAAAATAACGATAGTAACGGATAGAACAAAAACAAGCGGCAAAGGACGATATAAACATCGCAAAGTTTGGTGTCAGTGGGCAACGACGGTGACTCATGTGCTCATGTGCAGCAGCCGGCAAAAGCAAACGGGTGAGCAAGTTCATCTAAATATTTCAACATATTCAATTGTTTGTTCTGTCGTTCGGAAATCACTTTTGTGTTTGGTTGCTTCCGGCATTCCGGAAAGCCAGCTGTACACTACACCATACCGCCCAAGGAACAGTACGGTTTTTGCTGCTTGATTTAAATATTTTGCCAAACACATCAGACGCTGATCGAAAACCAAAGAATGTTTCGCAGACAAATGCAAAGTAGCAAATGACACGAGAAAGGCACGATGCATAAATGCAAATCAGAGCTGGATTTATTTTCAAGAGCTCTATGAAAAATTAATTGGATTCGCACACCTTGCAACGAATGTAAACATTGTGTTTTCCTCCCGTCAATGATTTAGGCGTTTCTGTTCTGATTGAAAAATGTGCTAAATACAACAAACATACCAAAACCATTGACAGTTTTAAAATCACCGCCAGACACATCAACTTTCAAAACGCTTCCATTTGCGAATCACGAGTAATGGGTGCACTTCCACATAACTGATTAAACAAAGTCGAACATTTAATCCAATTGCAATTAAAAAATATTCCCTCGTTTCATCTCACAAATCACTTATACACCGAAGCCCATCGGTCCAGCTGCATGCACAATCGCTGTATGCAGAGCGCGCCACTTTTGCTTCGGGCGTATCACGAGATCAGTCTGGCTGGATGGGGCAAATATCAATATCAAAGGCATCGGTTCTCCCCATGGGAGCCGCCGAGCGGCAACTCGGAGGACACGTACGGGTAACGAGGCCTGGGATAAGATTGGCTCTATTAGGGAATGTCATCTACATGCACGCAGCTCGCCAGCTGAAGCAGATGATTATGATGCGAATGACGATGATCCTCGTCTCGAGCGAATCACAGGCAAACTATCTATTGTTGGTTGGACCCGGTTGGCTCCTTGCTCAAAGCTATCGGCTTTCCTGCGAAACACCGTACAGCGTCCGGGTGTGTTCGGGGCCGGGCAATCAATTTTCCTTTTTCCATCAAGTGTTTTGTGCTCGAGACATGGCCTGGCCTGTGGCTGGCCAGGAGTCGGCTGCCGTTCGTCAGTGTCCACTAGGCGTTATGCAGCGAGCTGGCCAGTTTCAGCTGACCGGAGGTCGAGGTAAGGCGAACCATACCAGGCTGCCATACCGACGGGTGAGGCAGTGGTGATTCATATTCATTTATGCTTGGCTTTTCCGAGTGCGTCCGTATCAAGTGATTCGATGTGAAGCATGCCTGGAAAAATGGCCTCCATCGGCCGGAGACGCCTTTTCCTAATGCCGTCTACGCTCGATCCGTACCGGGGACGGAAAACCTTAATCGATCTCGAAAATATGAAACGAGTGCCACCGTAGCTTTTGATTCCAAGTCTCCTAATGGGTTCAGGTGAGAGATCAAATGCAGTTCCGTTCACTCTCGTCTCGGGAGGCGGAACACCGGGCATGCGGTAGTCACACGTCAAATCACTCAAAGTCGATAAAAAATTAAACGCCCCAACACACACACACACATGCACACATCATACTAAGCCGTAAGAAGAGTACAACAGCTCGACAGTGCGCAATAATCAATCTGTATAATCGTAAAAGATGGTTGCTTCTTCCGACTCGGACCTGCATTGCGAGCGCAGCCACTGCCGGCAGAACTGAGTGAGGAGAGCCTGGCAAAGCAATCTGAATGTTTTAATATGCAACGTTTATTCCCTTTATTTGCCGTCTACAGGTTCACAATCAGAGCCCTACCAGCCGGTAATTGCCTTGGTAATCTCTCCGGCAGAGTTTATCAAAGGGGTTAGGATTTAGGTTTTTCATTTGCGGAACACAATCAGCAAGGTATGCAGGAACAAACTGGAAAACAACGTAATGGGGAGCAGAAGCGAGGATAAACATTTGTGAGATTAATTGTGGGGTACAACATTTTTAACTTTGCAATCACTTTGTGACTTAACATTAAATTATTTTACATAAATGAATACAAATAAATTGCCTGATGGCCTGGAGGGTGATTATTTATTGAGAATTTTCCAAACTGACCGTTACAATAGTAGGGATTTTAAAATGACAATCATTTTAGCATGTATTCGGAACCCAGTTCTGTGAGTGTGGCAGAGATTAAAGCGAGACATCATGAGGCAGCAAATTAACTTTATTTTATATTGTGTCCGTTCATCTGTGTAACGAACTGTCCTTCTTCCTCGGTCGTGTTTCTCTTCGTTATTGCATCAAAAGTTGTGCTGCAAACTGTCACTTAGTTCCGCTCGTCCAGATCCGAATGCAGCTCGAATTCCCAGACCTGGGACCTGCTGCTTCAAGTACCAGAGTGCGCTACACAGTTCGCATCCCGACACCGGCACCATTCTCAGCTGGCCCCGACACTACACTATCTGTGAACTCAAGATCAGATCCATCACAAATGTGTACGTCTCGTGGCCACCCGAACCCGAGCCCACCCAGCCGTCCCGTACTTCCAGCGACCGAACCGTTGCACAAACTTTTTGCAAAAACCCTTTTTACTATCCCCGGCTCACCCGCACTCGTGCACTCGCTCGTTGCGATCGGACATCCGTTGCTAAAACCCATCAGTCACTCATCCCGGTGTCCATCCAAAGTTCACCCAACGTCGTCGTTTTCTCCTTCTGCCGGTTGGAGACTTTTTCCAAGGAATCGACCAATCTTTCTTGCACTCCTCCGGTCGGCACTGCCCCTGGTGTTTCGAGGATGCGAGCTGAGACCGAACACTGCATGGACGACCAGCCGGTCGTCCTGAGTGAAAACCCCACTCACTTGTCAGACGTCTTTCTATTGTCACGATGGACAATGATGTTGGATGAGACTTAATTAAATTTTCCATTGGAGTTTTCCTCGTCTTCTCGCGCGGAAACCAATCCTTCGTGTTGCCCGAGTTGTGCGAGCAGCTGACGAACCACTACATTTACAGTCACCGCCTTGATGGACGCAGTGCCCAGTGTATGTTAAAGATTGTTTCTTGAATCCCTGGGAACTGGGCAGTTATCTCGACGAAATAATGTCAGCTTACTCGATATGAAGCATACCCGTGTGTGCTGTCGTACCATTGCTAACGACTGTTTGCGTTTAGACGGGAAAAATATTCATAGATTTTAATCAAATGAAAAACCCTTCACTATCACGCATGACTCTCTATCAAATGTTTTAGCATAAATAATTAATATGCTTAAAAAATGTTGGAACACTTTATTGGAATAAAAAAAGTGTGTAAATTATTTTCTGTGTGCGGTCAAACGATCATCACTTTTTGACGTTTAATAATTGTATTTTTGAACCAATTAAACTCTTAATCCTAATCAACCTTATCAATAGTGATCCAGTAATGTCATTGCCTGTATGAACCGAATTCCCCATTCTGCATCACTAATGAACAACATTCGAGAATTTTATAAATTCTTTTATCATTCTATTCACACGAAATCAGCACATTGAAATGACAGCAGCATTTGAGATACAACGTCCAGCCTACTCTGCCGGAAAGCCACAAGTCGGGCTGCACGCCGTAATGTAACCACGCAACACCGCTACAAATCATGGCTGTCACCGAGTGCGATTAGTCGAACCGCAGGGGCATACATTATCATTATCGTATACTCAAAAATTTTATTGATAAATAATTCTTCCGAGCGAGGGTCAACCATTTTTCGGCTCTCAGGGCCATCAACGCTGCAGGCGCATCTTTTTGGCGGCCTCGGCAAGTGCAAAATAATATCGTGAATCGAACACCTCTGCAAGAAGAGGAACATGCACTCACGCTGCGTCCGTGCCAGGGTTGTCGACTCGCAACGCTAAACTGGAATTGTTGCCGGGTCCGTGCGTCACCCCCGCTCACGCAGGCCCCTCGGTGTCTTGATTTGCGTGGCCAACAACACAGGACGATGTCAGTGACAGTGTGTCAGATTCGGTGGTGACGTAGGGCTGGCGGCGGCGGCAAGGAATGGGCGGCCTGCATTTTGGTATTTAATGAAATCGCATAAATTTAAGTCAATTTCTTTTTATACCACACGAATTAAACATTTTAAAAGCTCTGCTTGTTTGTCATTGGTCAATTAGCATATGTGTGCATATCGGGAATGGCAGCCAAAGTGGAATCGCTCGATTGCGCTTTCGGTTGCAGCCCCATCAGTTGCTGATGATGCCGCCTATCATTTGTGGCGATTGGTGCCGATTGCTGTCATTGCAGGCGCTTTGTGCCGTAGGCTGGAGAAAGGAATGCAAAACCATTTGACACTGTAATCACTTTGTTTTTGTAATAATTTTATACTTCATACTTCTTGTTTTCGATGAGCAAAAAAATGTATCCTGAAAGGGAATGTAAAATAAATAAATAATATTTGTATATTTTAACTTCAGCTCTGGTGTCTATTATTTATATAAGAATTATTTCTACATTTTTAGAAGAAAAGCATTTTAAAAACCATTTGACACAACAATATCAAAGCTACAGTCACTGCATAACACTGCATAACTAGTAACAAACTACGTACCATGTATTGATTGATCGAAAAAACGTCACATATCTTATGAGTTTCCCAATTTTTCGCTACCAATCCTTTTGTGACAATCGATTGATGGTTGTCGCGTTTCTATTTTATTTCCCATTTCCTCGGGTGGCGCTGGTGAATGATTATCGATAAAGGCAGTCTGAAGTTTGATATGTGTCTGTACGTCATGTTTTCGATACGTGATATAAGTATTCTGTGAACCACTCGAGAGGATTTGAGCAAACGAATGGTTTCGAGTAGCCAATGTGTCGTCCTACGGTCGTTGATTGGGTTTGTGCAAAAACGGTCCGGCTGGCGACTCGTACCAGCTACAAAGCGAGATGGTCCCCCGATGATACAGGTATAGGGTTGGATTTTCAATAAATTCAACTGGAAGCAAACTCTACGGACCGTTCACACAATCAACTGTGCGGGACCGATTAAGAAGAAGGAAAACGAGTGCATCCATTGTTCTTGTCCTTTCCTGTTCCAATCAATCCGCGGGAGGGCATGGGAAACGAACGCCATTCAACGGAGGATGACGTGAGTGCGGGACGGCCAGTGTTCAGGATGCACGGGACGGTCCTTCGAAGTGTTTGGATGTCCTAGATCACATCTTACTCACCACTACGTTCAGCAGCGAGATAAGAGAAACGTAAAATAAGTTCCGATTCCTTTTTGCCCTTGATGAATGCTATATAAAATATAGTCCGTATGTTCCACCCCACCTTTCAAGCTGCCCACCATCACCACCACAACAACAAATGGCGATTGAAGAATCGGAAGTAAAGGCACCCCCTGGACACACATAACCGCACCACCTCGTGTGCACGAAACCCTCTGCATCGGTTCGGACCGATCGGTTCGGGCGGTCAAATCATGCCATCCTTCAGCATCCGTCTGTGGAGAAGCGTTCACAACTGATCACTGAACATTTGCTTGTGTCAGGCCCCCGTGTCCTGGAGAAACGTGTTTTTTTTCGCTCTACTTCTTCTTCGTCGCTTTCCACCTCTTATTTCATTCGTATTTTCTAATATCTTCCGGATTTCGTCCTTTTGTGAGCTGCAGAGCGCAGCCACACATTTGCTTTGGGTCTATTCTTTCGAGACTTTTGGAGTTCACTCGGATCCGTGGCATTTGGTACTCGGCATCCCATTTCGATTGACGTCGTTCTTCTGCTGCTGACGATGGAGACGATGTGTCCTTCCACTCGCAGCCCGTGCCACGTAGCTCTGTTTTTTGTTGTTGCTTTCTTTCTCTCCTCCTACGGTGATTTTGTATGTATTTATGCCTTCACGAGAGAAGCAAGGCTTTGGATAAGTGTGTTTGTGTGGGGGTGTGTGTGTGTGTGTGTGGGTGGGTGTGTGTGTGTGTGTGTGGGTGGGTGTTTTTTTTATCCTTCCTTTACCGAAGCATTGACCATACTGCAATCAAGATGGACAGTTGAATTTTCTTCCTGGGTTCATCTATTTATTTCACGTACGTGAGTATCAGAGCTGCTTCCTGGGGACATTTTTTAAATACTACAGACAGTATGTCTCTGACATCGAGTTTGATTGCTGTGTGCCGGTGGTGGTGGGACAAAAGTCTACCAAAATTATGCACAGTTGTTGTGAGGCGATGAGAATAAGGTGTTTTAGTCTATAGGAGCATTCTGAGTTGATTGAAAACTGAAAATATTGCGAGCACATAATAGAAAGTGTGTGTTTTTTTCGCATTGTGTTAGTTAACACACTTTTTCAATAAATAACTATAATTTTTTTTATACATTTTAGCCTGATTGAAGGCTTCCTAATATTTAATATTGAAGTATGGATATTTTTTAATGCCCTGCAAAGAAGACAAACCAATCTAAACTAAAAGAGATAAATAGGGATACGCCTGAAAGATAAATAAGCTACGAGGATAAATCATATCAAGGGTTTCAGAAATGGTAGGCCCAAGGCCTCAAAGACTGTGCTACCGAAGAAGAAGAAGCTTCTATACAAAACGAGCCTTCTATACAAATAACTTTTAAGGTATTATTTATAAACATTGTAGAAAAACGCAAAAACTTATATTTTAGGAATGCATTCCGCAAACTACTTGAATCAAGGGAACAATTATCCATCCTGATTATTCTCTTTCCTTATCTACAATACATTGCTGAATTTTCCTTAACCAACCAATGTCACCAAAGCCTTCTTCGGGCAAATGTTTACACATTACCACGTACATATCAGTTTTACGGGGAGATTTTCGAATCTAATGAATATGTAAATGTGCATGAACGCCCAGTGGTAGTGGCAATCATAGAGTTGTACCTGTATCCATACTATCTGTTGGAAATCATTTCATGCAGCTACTCGTAATGAATTTTATTTGAACGATTAAAAATAGTTAAGCATTGCAGAACTGTTTGAAACTAAGTATTTTTACTATTTCAAATGAAATTTTTATCTTTACTTCGAGCGAATTTATCAAAAATTCTTGGCGACCCTTCGTTTAGTGAAGGAGTAAAAGAGAAATAAGTAAAACAAACCAATGCAGTGCTAAAATTCAAAAAGCTTCACACCGTGAGGAACCTTTTGGAAAACATAAACTCAAGAATCCGGTTCCTCAATGTCCAAATGAATCACTCCGTTCATTTTATGTTCGACCGGACTACTGAAATGGGTTCATATGGGAACATAAATTCTTCAAATAACGTACGTAGATCATCAATAAATCTATCATTTTGATTTCTCCACCAGTCGGCCGTAACCAGAGGAACGGATCCACCGCTCCGTGTGAGATGCTAGTGGTAACCCATGTTTTGATATCCACTTGGAAATTGGAAAGATAAACCCATATATTTTGTTTTCTAACCTGTGCAGAAACAGCCTGCAGAAGATACAGAAACGCACGAAACAACAGATATCGCCCGCAGTTGACTGGAAGGCTGTCGATTTTGGCACCCATAAATATGTATGTGTACTGCAGGAAGGGCGTGTTATTGTTATTGTTGGTATCATGGCATAACAATTTCCTGGATTTGTTGATTGAGCGGTGGTTGCGCTACATTGTAACGATGGGAAAAGTACACTGGAAATGAGTGATTAATCTGATTTAAAGTCATTTATTGGAAATATTATTTCATGGTTTCCATCTTTTCCCTAGCCATATTAACACCGTAATGAAATTGTTTTATATTCATTGTTGAAAGTCTTTTTATACAAATTGTCAACAGAATATTTCACTTGTTAAACATATTCTTAACCAAGTCTTTCAATTACTATCAACGTGTAACGTATTCATAATTCACCTACTACGCGGTAAAGGTTTACACGGTCCAAAGCCACCAAAATCCCTAAGCACCAAGATTTAGCACACAAATTTGTCGGCGCTACAAATCGCCATCACACACTCGACCTTCCCGAAACATCCAACCGATACGCGGAAGCTTACGAAAACCGGGCTGTAACAGGCCGACTGTAGCGTGCAATGATGGGCACGAGTTTTGCGTCCAACCCGTGTGCAGCTCGATGACGTGGACAACTGCTAGGGGTTTTCCGGCTGTCTTTCAGCGAATGGTAGCTAACGGAACGTGCCCGACGGACGGGCCCGGTTCGTGGTGCCACTGTTGATTTCTAATCTGATTAATGGAGCTACCGGTGGCGGTGAAAGCTGTTCATTATCATACATTTTGCATGGGCTGTGATATTGCGCGAAGTGATATGCACTCGAGACAAACGCGACACGATGCATGTCCGCGGCAATCACAGTAAGTCAGTGTGCAGATAAAACGGCAAAAACTGTAAAACAAACCAAATTTAAGCAATACTTTTTCTTTCCATCGTTTATCATGCTAAGATTTTATTAATAATGATTCAAATTATCAGTCAAACAACAGTAGTGTACGCTTATTTATTAAACATAGTTAGCAAAATAATGCTAACACTCAGCGAGTACAACATTTCCGCCCAAGATTCCCTCGCATCAGAAATTTCTATACCCGTCGAAAATCTGTTTGCGCCGTTTACTGTCCCTTGCGAGACGATTGAACAACTCGCGACATTTTCGCCTGTCGCGGCACATCAGCCGAGCTGTTTCAGACGGGTCACAAATTGCCGGAGTAAAAGGTAAGTAGAAAATGATACGGATCGCCGAACAGAAACCGGCAATATCCTCCGGTCGCCCCGTGTAGCGAACAGCGTTTCAACGTGTTCAACCTTTGTCCACCCATCCATCCATCCATCCGTCCAGACTGATTTCCTACTGCTGAGCGGCAAGCAGTACGGTCTGGTACTTGCCACACACCTGTCAGCAGTTCTTCATCAAGTGTCTTAGGATGAAGTTGCACCGGCTTGACTTGGCGGCACTGCAGCTGTAATCCATCTTGTGCTCCAACCTAAGCGAGCTCGTACCGCGGAGCTACATCGCAACCGTGTACACTGCCAGACTGACACTGATGTGTTCTCGTTGACGGTGATGAGATGCATCAAAGGCGCAACAGCGAATGGTTCGCGGTCGAAGTTTGCACAGCCCGAAAATTGAGCATAACTGTTCGCCGGCCCGTTTCGCTGTAGCCACGGTACCGGGTGAAAATCACGGCGATCGTCCCTTCCAACGAACGGGTTTGGATTCGCACCGCCTGCGAATGGTGATGCGGTGATAATGATCACGATGATGCAGTGAAGTGTAACAGCGAAGATACGCAGTGGAAGCGAGTGACAGTGTCAGACGACTTTCGGTGAAAAGTTCAAAACAAGTGCTAAACATTGACTTGACATCGTTCATCAACGGCGGTGCTAAGCAAGGCATTGTTCCTTGCCGGTTCTTCGCGCATCGGGCATATCATAGACTGTGTGTTACGTTCGTTGAATGGTATGCAAATTTTGTATGACATTTACCGCAACATCACCTCACGGTTGCTGGAATAAATGGGGCATTGAACAAATATGTAATTTGTGCTCGATGGCATGTTTTGGGGTTTCCTTGGGCCGCATCCACATTTTTCGTAGTGCATCTTTTTTATTACGTATAATTATCATTTTTAAATACACCTTACCAATCGTATTGTTTGAAAATCCTCACAGTTGAATGTCTTAAAAACATGTCCGAAGCATTAGATCTCCACACAAAATTATTCTTTCAATTGCATTCGCCTTTAATTTAGCTCTACTTCGAACCAATCAAAATCTAATTTTCCATCGTATTCCATTATTTTAAACACGTCAAAAGTTGCCGGCTGCGAGTGTCTGCATCCATTCTCTTCAGACTTCTCCCGTAACATTTCTCGCCGCGACGATCTCAATCACAAGGCCGTTCATTATTTTTGATCGAAAACTTGGTTATGCATTCTTCGGTACGAGCGTGTGACCGATCCGGATTGGCTCTTTCTCGAAATTGGTCCTTTAACATTTTCTAGCCATTGGTCATTCATCTGCATTTCCAAACCGGCCAAACCGAACACGAGTACTGCTTGGGTGATTATCCTTTTTCCCCACCCATTATCTAGCTTTTTCCATCACACGGGTAAGTTTGAGCACTAACCGGACACTAGACACCTAGTCGTCTGCTAGAATTCGTTGTCTGGATTTGAGTTATAGACTCTAAGGACTGCGTCCGGTGAAGCAATATCACACCCTTGGGAATCATCGAATACCGCCCGAAAGGATAACAATACTATCACCCTTTGAAAGCACCGGCAATATCCTCCGGTCGCCCCGTGTAGCGAACAGCGTTTCAACGTGTTCAACCTTTGTCCACCCATCCATCCATCCATCCATCCGTCCAGACTGATTTCCTACTGCTGAGCGGCAAGCAGTACGGTCTGGTACTTGCCACACACCTGTCAGCAGTTCTTCATCAAGTGTCTTAGGATGAAGTTGCACCGGCTTGACTTGGCGGCACTGCAGCTGTAATCCATCTTGTGCTCCAACCTAAGCGAGCTCGTACCGCGGAGCTACATCGCAACCGTGTACACTGCCAGACTGACACTGATGTGTTCTCGTTGACGGTGATGAGATGCATCAAAGGCGCAACAGCGAATGGTTCGTGGTCGAAGTTTGCACAGCCCGAAAATTGAGCATAACTGTTCGCCGGCCGGTTTCGCTGTAGCCACGGTACCGGGTGAAAATCACGGCGATCGTCCCTTCCAACGAACGGGTTTGGATTCGCACCGCCTGCGAATGGTGATGCGGTGATAATGATCACGATGATGCAGTGAAGTGTAACAGCGAAGATACGCAGTGGAAGCGAGTGACAGTGTCAGACGACTTTCGGTGAAAAGTTCAAAACAAGTGCTAAACATTGACTTGACATCGTTCATCAACGGCGGTGCTAAGCAAGGCATTGTTCCTTGCCGGTTCTTCGCGCATCGGGCATATCATAGACTGTGTGTTACGTTCGTTGAATGGTATGCAAATTTTGTATGACATTTACCGCAACATCACCTCACGGTTGCTGGAATAAATGGGGCATTAAACAAATATGTAATTTGTGCTCGATGGCTTGTTTTGGGGTTTCCTAGGGCCGCTTCCCCATTTTTCGTAGTTTATCTTTTTTATTATTAGAATTATATTATCATTTTTAAATACACCTTACCAATCGTATTGTTTGAAAATCCTCACAGTTGAATGTCTTAAAAACATGTCCGAAGCATTAGATCTCCACACAAAATTATTCTTTCAATTGCATTCGCCTTTAATTTAGCTCTACTTCGAACCAATCAAAATCTAATTTTCCATCGTATTCCATTATTTTAAACACGTCAAAAGTTGCCGGCTGCGAGTGTCTGCATCCATTCTCTTCAGACTTCTCCCGTAACATTTCTCGCCGCGACGATCTCAATCACAAGGCCGTTCATTATTTTTGATCGAAAACTTGGTTATGCATTCTTCGGTACGAGCGTGTGACCGATCCGGATTGGCTCTTTCTCGAAATTGGTCCTTTAACATTTTCTAGCCATTGGTCATTCATCTGCATTTCCAAACCGGCCAAACCGAACACGAGTACTGCTTGGGTGATTATCCTTTTTCCCCACCCATTATCTAGCTTTTTCCATCACACGGGTAAGTTTGAGCACTAACCGGACACTAGACACCTAGTCGTCTGCTAGAATTCGTTGTCTGGATTTGAGTTATAGACTCTAAGGACTGCGTCCGGTGAAGCAATATCACACCCTTGGGAATCATCGAATACCGCCCGAAAGGATAACAATACTATCACCCTTTGAAAGCCCAGCTTAATCCTCTCATCGTGTCTGTGTAGGTGTGTGTGTGTGTGAGTGGACTCAGCAAAAAAAAACATGCGATATTAGGCGCTCGGGAGGGAAGAAGAATGTGATGAAAGTGTTTCTCGATTGGATATCGATGTGGTTTGCAAGAACAACAAACTGGACAATGCGCTCTGGTGAGGATAATGCTAACGCCCTACCAATGACAACAGTGACCAAGTTGAAGATGGTGTTGGAAGAAAAATATCGCAATACGACAAGCATAATCACTTGCCGGGTTTCTTCTATTCACCAACGGTTCACTACGCTGGTCAGAACTGGGAAAAAATGGAAACAAATGCCCAATGTCTCGCTGCATGTTTCCTTCAAACAACAAATACAAACGAACGAATCGATAAGAGTTTCGACACATTTGCTTCAAATACGCAATTGACCGAGATCGTGAAATAGTCTAGAAATTTTCGTTTTCAACACTTCCGCATACTGTGAGATGTTTTTAATATCCATGTCATACTTATGATTGACAAACTAATCAAATAAACAAATTCGAATCTTCAAATCTTACCACCTCCCAAAATGTATCCACGGGAAAGGCAGCCGCTACTGACGCAATAATCAATCTTTCTTCAAACCTTGGCGAATTTTCCACACCAAGTGCAATCGTTGAAAATCGGAGCTGCTCACAACTAACAACGGTGGGGAAATGCGCTGGCGGCAGTAAGCGAGATGCGAAAAGATCCCATCCACTATTTATAAGAGATGTGTCAATTTCATGTGGACCAAAGTCCCTTGCAAACGTTTGGAGACATAATTCCAATTACGAGCGTCCGTGCAAGCAGCACCAGCAGCTCGGGCAGCAGCAGGCGGCAGGAGCATTACGTCAGCAACGAATGCTGCACCGAGCAACTGACCATCTGCACACGGATATGGCCACGAACCGGCCACTTCGGTAACGGTGGGACGAACGTCAAGAAAATTGTCTTGATTCGACGCCAGACGACCGTCATCGTTGCAGTGTGAATTGATTGTGAAATCCCTTAGCTTTCAATCAAAACCGTCTGCTGCCAAGCCGGACGTTTCTTGTTGCCAAGGACAGCACTCGTCCGAGGCCAGATTCAGGGCGTCTAGACCGTGCACGAATGTGTGCGCTTTGCAGCAAGACTCCGGAGCGCTCTCCCGGAGGAAGGAAAAATGTTCGCTTCGAACCGATCCCCGGGTACGGAAAATCTTCACATTCGCCCAAACGCTTCTTCCATTTGACGTTTCATGGAACCCTGGAGGAAACTCAGTCGACGGAGACTGATGGAAGATGAGTGAAGAGTTGTCTTGTGCTATTTGAAGATTTATTAGAAATGGGACGGCGATGCAATTTCTAGTCGCCTCACCCCACCCATTCCTCCCCTCCCTGATCGGCCAGTTCCGATGGGATACCCAGGTTCGCTAGGTATTCGATCGCCAACTATTGCAGTGGTGCGTTTCATGCAAATGACAGTGATTGATACTTTCGTCTTGCAACGCTCCCAATCCAAACATACATGATGGATCTAAGACGCTCTGTGCGAAAAAGACGGGAACCACGTGATGTGTTCCGAGTGGTCGTGTAAAGAGGTACGTGCAGGGTGGCAGTGTGGAGAATTTGAGTTATTGATTGAACTAAAATTGAGTATCGAATATATCACCACCCAGCTGGTCACACTGATTGGTTTGACACTGGACGTGCAGCTTATATGAAAATCGTTTGTTGGAGTAACCTAGAAATTTCTTATCAAGAAATTGAAAATAAATTTTATTAAAACTGCATGTTCAGTAAAACACTTCCGTCACTTCCGTTAGAGCTATAATTTTTCACGCAAATAAAATATCTTCTTTTACTTTTCTGAATTGGTTACCTTTTTCATCGATTCACACGTGCTTGTCGAAAAGATGTTTCCAAAAGAAACTGCAACGCTCTACTTCGCAGCAATTCTTGCAAACCCATGACTGAGATGCATACTGCACATGCTACATGATCATCATCTTCACTGCCGCATCCGGGCAACGTTATAATAATAATAATAATAATACTTAAACTTTATTTAGCAACATACCTGGCGCCCTGCAGGTGGTTCTGTCGGTTGGGACCAAAATTTATAATATTCCTGCAAGATTTATGAAACTCTTGAAGCCACGCTTTAGACTGTTTCGTGGTAAGTTCTTTTCGCTTTCCCATTGCTCGCTTCCCTCTCCGGTTGCACTCCGTTTCCGCATTGACGCGATGCTTGCCCGATCGCTTACCGGCAACCAGACGGGGGTGTAACCATTAAACTTAATTTTGCGCGTTTTTATCGCACACAAACCATCGCTTCACACCCACTGGGAAGATGAAATATGTGAGTGATAAAATTATAATGCTCATGTTTGTGTTTGTTGTGGTTGATGAAAAATTTCTTAATTTCAATCGTTGGAAATAACTACCCGCGAACCCGGGACGTCTTGCATAGGTTAACGGTGTGCGTTCAAACCTTAACAATGCATCTGTTTTGTGGACGAAAAAGACTTCATGGCAACCGCCATTTATTTAACGTTGATTTATAAAACGGCTTCCTACCGTATGCTTCACATCACTGCCAAGAGGCTCTACAAGATCTACAAAGGCATCGTTAGAAAGCTAGCCCGGACATTCGTCAGTGGCTGGCAGCTATCCACTGTAGACCGTACAGTGCCATGTATGAAGAAAGAACTATGTCACATTATGGTAATACTGAGCAGACGGATTATCCTCATGTGGCAGCAAATCACCTTACTAAGTAGATGGACTGTGACAGATTGATTGATTCCGTCGGACGGGCACGTTTCATTCCCGTTTTCCCGCTTCACACTGACCACACCTACGGTGGCTTGGGAAATGAAAATGTGCAATCTTGTTGCACCGCAGTCATTTGCTACGGCATAAGTAGTTGATGTCGTGCTTTCCTGGATCCCAATAATGCCGGCGAATAGAAGGGAAATAAAAATTTGCCGTACAAATAATACACGGGCTTATGACAGAAACTGAATTAAAATGAGAAAAATTCTTCAACTATTGTTTGTTGTACTATTAAATAATGTTATACGCGAAACGTTAATCAACATTAACTTAAAATATCTTATTTAAATGCATACACATTTATGTTACTACACCGATATTTGCATTAATGTCCTTATAATATGATATAAATGAACTTTATAATCAACCAACAATTAGTGAAACTGTCAACGGCGGTGTTGCAAACCCCTATTCTAAACGTCCAAATTGTTAACAGCGGAAAATCAAGGTTTCCTTAGAAGACATATTTGCGATTCGTACATGTCTGCATGTGCATGTCACTGGCTGACCACTTTACCTGTCAGCTTTCCCGGATTCTTTCCGGTATGCTTTTTCTTCTTCGCTGCTGGTTGTACACGACCTAGCAAAAGCGGCCTTTTATCAGATTCCACTTGCTCTTGTGTGTGTGTTGTTTCCTTGGTACGGTACTACGTCACTGGAGCACAGGGAAAAAGTCACTCCTAATTGTCACCGTCCGAAAGTTTGTACCATTGCAATCGGGATTCGGTGCCGCACATTCGGCGCAGTCCGTCAGTGTCCGGCAAGGTCGAGGGTGAACAAGCACAGATTCATGGCGGTAGCATGTCAACGCAAGACACATTTCGCTTGGCTTGGCAATTTTTCGTCCACTTTGCCGTCCACTCTTTCGGGCGTAAGGCTTTCCGGTCTGCCGTGAGCCTTTCGTGCCTTAATGTGTGACGTTGATGTTTGTCTTTCGTCGTCCCGCAGCCAGTGTGCCGTCGTCACACAAGACAACACGAGGCCCGAAAATCTATCAAATGATCACTTTGAGGTAAATTGGGATGTCTTACTTTGATTGAAACGCGTGAGGATGATCGGCCAATGGATGGGTCAATTGATTTCGGCGCAGTTTGGATGCAAAACGAACTGCAGATGCAGATCTCGGGCCACCGTGTATGAATAGATCGTATCTGTCTCGCTCTGGTTGCTGATGCTTCCTAAGCTCAATAATTCAGCATCTGTCAATTGTCAACCGAAATGAACAGCTCCGGTGGCAAACGTTGGTCGCTGGCAACGTAGCTACCGATGCTGCTGCTACTGCAGGGCAGTGCCTTTGTCCCATCCTTGTCGCTTTCGTTTGGTACGCATCTGTCGCACTAAGAAGCACTTGTAGAGGTTTGATAACTTACACACGATGTAGCATGCATACAAACTACTGTTCCCTTGGCCTGTTCCCAGACGTTCCCTCGCTTTGTTAGATATAAAGGGCAGTGCCAAAGCTACACTTGGGCACCGGGTAGGTCTTGTTCCTCAATGTCTTCGGACAACAGCAGTGCATGTGGACCACCGATGTGCGCATTTGCATCCTTTCCTTGTCGTGTACTCGTCAACCTAAATGGAGCATGGTGGTATTCAAATTGAGTTACAATTATTTACTACCAACTGCAAGTCCAACGAGAATCCTTCCATGGTGCACACACACACACACACACACTGCTAGCGTCCGCCTTTTCCCTTACCTTCGGTTAACTGTTTTTAAGAAGTAACAAATCCTTCTCCGTTCTCCTGCACTCGGACATTTGTCACCTCTCGTGCATGCAGTGGTTGTCACACGTCGTGAATTTACCACGTTCTGTTTCTCGAGAATTGTGAGCTGAAATGTAAAATAATTCCACTTACCCCGAACCACAAATCAATCACTTTCTTTTTGTAAAGTTTTCCCTGCTAATTATTTTTCATTCGCAAATAGACACATACATTATCCACTCATTTGTGAAAAATAAAACCAAAATCTTCGCACAAAGCAGTGAAACCGTTCGTCAGGGTTCCTGATTAACCTTATCACTGTCAGCCCCATGCTTTCGGCGACATTTTCGTGGGTCTAGAGTGCCACCGTGCCGAGACGGGTTCATTGCATGCGCCACTTAAATCAGGACCTTTGACTCCCCATAAACCGTCGCCATTCACCGCCACAATCAGACCGGGCGCTAAGGCACAACACGGCACAAGAAAGCTGGTAAGAAACACGGTCGCTCCCAACAACACACGGTACGATGATTTGCAAGTGAGTAACGGGTTCGGTAAGCGAAAATAAACTACAGCCGAGCACGCAACCGGTGAGACACCCAGTACAAGTTTTCCCTTTTTGAAAGCGCGGTACAAATCCGTACACCACGATGGGGGCGTCGGTGGTGGATGTTCGGTGGTATTGGGCGATTGTTAGCACTGGAACTCGTTCGGAACCCCTGCATGCATAAGCTTGCAAAAGGTGGTTTTAATTTTGCACCCAAACTTACAACGGGAGGAAACATAACTCTGTCTGCATATTCACCAACATTTCCATCCTTCGTATTTCACCGTCACCGTTCAACCGTTGCACATGCTGAAACAATAAATAACAATTTGTAGAAAGGATAAATTTTCTAATTTTGACGTTCATGATGGAGTCCTGTCGACACGAAACCCCTTACGGATGGGAGGCACAGTGTCACTCGCTTCACACCTTTCACCTTCATCCATTTCGCGCCATTTTCAGTGTCTGGCGTTGAAAAGAGTATCGTTTTTGCGGCTGCTAAACGTCACTGCCGACCACTACGGCGGAAGGTTTAGTGCGCTTCTGCGTTTTTCTTTTGCTGTTGCTGTTGTTCGCGTTGTCTACCTTGTTAGTGGCTGTAAGTGTGTTGCTTCTGAAGCAGGCAAGGAGCAACCGTTGAACCTTGCCACTGGAATCAATCATCGTCAAGCGTACAAGTTAAACGATTTCTTAGAGGTACAGAGTGCTATACTGTTGGAGCTACTGCATTATGCTAATCAACGTTCGTTTGGGAAATCGTTTTATAAGCATAATTACGTAGAATAAATAAATATTCACCTTTATTTGTAGATAAAAAGTTCTAAAAATGCAACCAGGTACAAAAATAGCCGTAAGCTGTTGAAATTTACAAATAACTTCAGCTGCAATATTAAACCTGTTTACAGAAATCCACAATTCATTTATTTTTGTCTAACACATCCAGCTTGACACATTTATTCATCCGTAAACATGATGAAAAGTTTCACTGATTTGCATACGAAGAAATGCTAAGCTGTTTAGAAGCTCTTGTGTGTGAGGATCGATGTTAAGCGCCCAAAATCGTTGCTGATACCTGACGTGACAGATGAAGGAATCACTTACCCCAGTCGCGATGAGTCTACCCGTACGGCGTAAAGTATCAGCGTGACACTACGCCTCGCTTATCCATCTTCGGAACTCCATATACTGACTTCGTTTCATTAAAACCTGCGTGATTGCGTTGACTGGAGGATTGGCAGAAGAAGCTTCGCGCTTTGGTGGCCATCAATGGACATACGGTTGTCGGCCGTATGAAGAATGGGTCTTCTTTTTTGTTGTGGCACGCACAGGAACGCTGGTGGCCGGTCGGTTGGAGCGGAACGGAAAGAAGCTTAACTTTACTGCCGCAGATTCCGACTGCTGCTGCTGGTAGGTGGGAAGTTCAGTGTTGCTTTGAAAACTTAATAAATGTGCACACGTGTATGTGCTGGTGCGTGAGTGTGCATACAGGCAGGTTGTGTGGGTGCTGGCAGTTCCCGGGCGTTTTCAATCATCCCCGTGGAGTTGTGTGTTTTCGATGGCTTCGCTCAAAGTAGGAATTTGCTTGCTGCGGAGATCTTTAATACGCTGCACTCAAGACTGGTTGCATGGCACTGAGGAGAAAGCAATGTTGGTCGAGAAAGGGAAAGGTGGATGATTTATACCGTTGACCGTAGCTGTGTGAATACTCTTTTCATATCAACTTTTTTTTTTCATGCATCGATTTTACAGTAATGCTAAAAACAAATGTCTAAGGATTGTAGAGGAAGAAACGATGTTGTGCCTAATTGACGTAGGATCGCGTTTGATAAATGGGCTCTAGTCACATGCAACAAAATGATTGGTTGCATTGTGATTTGTATTCGATCGCGTTAGCTTGCTTGCTCGCTACACACTGTCCGAAGTGTGTTCGATCTCGTGCGATCTGTACGCACCTGCATGCATAATGAAACCGCGCTATCCTTCAAATGGAGACGCATGGTATCAAGTTTTATGAGAAGCACAAACGTTTTAACAAACATTTGCATGGAAAGTATAAAATAAATTCAAAGTGATTAAATTATTCCATTTCCTTTAAGCAGCCGGAGCTGCTTGCTTTTCGAACATCATCTCAATTTCGTAACAAGCCGTTCGATATGCTACCACAAATTCAGGTGACACATCGCGGCTACTTGATTTATTTGCCATGAAGCACCATCACCAGCTTTCTAATGACACGAAAAAACACACACACTCTCACACGCTATGAACGTCTCCGAAAAGCATTCAAACAGTGACAAAATGACATCGGTGCCAGTAGCGCCAGTGTTGCGTTGTCACCGTTTCGATCCGATTGATTCACTCAGTTCGCTCGGCAATCGGTGCCCAAAACGTTCGAATGCTAATGTTTCGCCAAGCACCCTGCTGGGTTGGGGACAACCGGAATGACCGTAACGGTTAGCGCGACTAAAATTTACCACAAACTCACCACCGCCGGAATCGGGACACGGATCGAAAACGGTTTCGTTTTGTCAGGAAGCAGCGATGGCAAAGTGGACAAGATTTACGCTGCTGCTCTTCATCTTTATGCTCGGGACAAGATGTTTTTGCCGTTTCGGAATATTTACTCAACGATCGCTACCAGTCCCGGGCCGGGGCTGCAGACCGGGCGAAGTTGACAGCGGCGATGGGTTTCGATCTAAATATGCATCACCGGTCTACCCATCACCGGAAGATTGGGATCATAATCGTTATTGTGATTTACGCTGCCCCGAATTTAAAGCGGTCAGACCAAGTTGGACATCGATCGGGGGATCACCAACAACAGTAACAAAACAAAAATGACGGTGGGTTTTGGACGATTTTTAAAGTGAGCATTTTTTAACCTTTTCTCTTCTGTGCGCGCTGTGCCGGTCGTCACCACGACGTAATGGACCACAGCTCTCGATCACCTTTGAGTTTGTGCGTGTGTGTGTGTGTTTATGTATGAGTGTTTTATATATTCTACTGTTGAGCGTGAACCATATATTTCGTCTTTGGTTTCCCCCGCAACACAACTTTCCACCTTGGAGAGACCTTTACAGACACCACTGGACATATCGAACATGTCGAACGTGGACTTCGTTTCATCCTCAAAATCTCATCATATTTCCGTATCCAACAAAGTGAGTTCAATAAATCACCAACATTCCATTAACATTTTCAATCCGTCCACAACGTCTTAATGTCGCGCCGGAATCGTGCGACGTAACGAAAATTAAACATGAGGGTAAATCGGCCGACATACTCAAGGAGAAACCGGTACGACAGCGATGGACGATCAGTTTTGGATTTTTGGGAACGAAGGCTAATCGGAATTAATGGAATCGATTATCAATTCGCTAATTATGCAAATAATCCAAAAAATACGAGCATACGCGGGCGAACGTAGGTCCCGCATGAACCAGCATGGTGTAACGCGACCGAACCCGACGAGTCTTACAATTTTGGTCATAAAAATCTAGATTACTTATGAGTGTAGCAGCACATGAGTTCGAAAAAATATCACGCTGATTTTATGATGTTGTCAAACCGGTGAAAACGATGACGGTAACATTCTCGATCGCTTTCGGTTATGAAGTTTTTTTTTCTATTTTTGTTAATTCGATGAGATCCTTTTTTAATCCGTTTTTATCACAAATCAATTTGAGCATTTGCTTGCGTCATGTGCATCGCTATCTCTAAGACGCACCTTTCACTGATGCCGTATTGAATCCACTTCACTGTAGCCCATTTGCAGTGCCTAACGGTGGCGTTTATTTCGTTCTACTTAATTACTCTAAACACATCCACAGCCCGATGAAGTCGGCACCAAATCAAATCGATGCTATTCGCTGTGCCGATGCACGGTGCAAGAGGCTGCCCGAGAATGCATTCAAATTGTGCATTGGATAATTTATTGAGTCTGAGTGCAAGATTTCCGTGTTGCGTATCGCCCGCACATCCGAACGCCCCTGGTCTGGTCATTTGCCACCGTTTCGGCGACCGCCTATCGCCCCGCTTGACGTTCTACGGACAATTCGATTCCGGTAGCGGATGCTGGACGACGTACAACGACGACGACGACGACGATTCGCTTCCCGATGGGCAGCGTCCACCGGTTCAGCCGATGGCCGATGAAGCTGTTCGACATAGTTACGTGATTACCGCTGGGCCTTGGTGATTAATCTAATTGAAAATCGGGAAGATTTACACGCTGAAAATACTAATTAGACGGTGGGCTCTTCCTGGAGCACCGTTGCACCGTAGTCTGAGATTTATCACAGGCGTGCGATTGACAAGGCAAAGTTGACAATAATTCATGAATTAATTACGATTTCCTATGTCGACGTTGCGCTGGTGAGTCCGGTCCTGGAAAATGCATCAACCATGCGACGAAATACAGTTTATATGTGTGTGTGTGAGAGTTTACTAACGCTACAATCAATATGATGAATAACATTTGAATATCTTTTATTTTGGAGCACTAAATGCTTTTGTACATCTCTGGAAAACATCTCTCTCTGCAGCTTAATTAGACTATCGCCTTCAACGAGCTTAAACGAAGTGAAACATAAAAAAAAATCCTCTTTTTCTCCCGCCCAACACACTGCTCGCAAATAAGTTTGTTATAAAATTTTATCGCGGTGTTAAATATATTTATAGCACTCCTTCGAAACCGGGCCGCTCCAATATTCTCCATTTATTGCGTGCCGGTGGGCAGAGCAAACCCACAGCAGCTGAAAGAAGAAAGTGAAATTCTCTTCGCGTTGACGAGAGTTGACATCTTTGGACTGGATTGATCGTTCAAGTTTTCGAGCTTAAAAGTAAGCAGATTGTTCCAACATACATACAAAAAAGCACACACACACACAAACTGCTCCGATCGTTTAATATGAAATGCAGCCACGAATCAGTGAATTGGCGGGCAAGAAAACAGGAAGAAACGCGTTCAACGTACCCGATAATTGTCAGCTTATAGCGAAATTTATGAGCCTTTCGAGAACTGGATATGAAAAGTTGTTTCCCGCCTCTAGTTTTCTTATCTTACGCCATTATTCGCTACCTTTTCTCACACCTTCTCTGCTTTGTGTTGGTGTTAATACAAAATGATCAGAATTTTTGTGTGTGTGTTCGTTTGGAGAAAGGTTAAGCGAATCTTGGTCAATCATCATAAGCATTGGATAAGCACATTTTAGTATATCAATTTTATAAGACACTCAAACTGTCTTCCAGTCGAAACGATACCCTTCTCTTTAACAAGCACTAAACATTGTTTGTGATCATAATTCAGTTGGCAAAAAACTTAAGGACGCGTAAAAAGCTGTTTTATAAAACTGAGAATATTTGGCGAGCAAATTGTTTCGTACAATTTTGCTACCCTGCATCGCACAACGCGTGGCGATAAAATCACACAAGCAAATCACTTTGTTCATCAGTTACAGCAATCAATTGGCACAACAGTTTCAGAATTAATGACGGTTGCATGTCGCCCGGCACTAAGTAACATCGGCGTATCGCTGCTCCACACACTACCGTGCGGCTACAATCATGACCTACGTACAATCAATCACTCTTTCGATCGTACCAAGCAAACGGCACATTGCAGTACCCCATGCAAGACGCAATGCTTTACCTGAGTAATTTATGCTCGGGTTGTCAAACGTTCTGGGTGAACCATAAATAATAACATTAATTAATTACCCCATTTTTGGGTGCCAGTTATGAGCCGGAGACGTCTGGTTATGAGTGAGCTAGCTTTACCATTTCAACAGTTCACTCTACGGTTTCCAATGTTTTCTAACAAGCGTTGTTTTGTGCAACAACACATCAGAAATTGCTTTAGAGAAGTATTCTCGTTCTATAACTTATCTGTTGCGAGAATTGAGGGACATTGCCTATGTTAACTTCCTGTGTGAGAACACTGCTGTACGCCATTCGCTCGTATGCGTAATCATACTCGGAAAGGAAAAGATTGCTAACCGATGGCACGGACTCGATCACGTAACACGTTGCCACAGTTACAGGCGCCCGATCGGCGACGATCCATATCCCGTGGCTCATTGTTTCATCCTCCAAAAAAAAAAAACGAAGTCTCATAAATCTCGCCTGTTTGTTTACGAATCGAATGAGTTATGGAGGCTGCGAGTCTTGCTGGCGAATTCCGCAACTCGTCCAGCTAAACAACGACCCCGGGCAAGCACTGACCACAGGCCGGCGTCGTCCGATGGAGTCTAATTATTCTTCATGGAAATGTAAATAAATACGTAAATCAAATATTGAATTCAACAATTAATTCGACGATCCGGATCAACAGCCATCCGGAGGTTGGGCGGATCATGGGCAGCAGCAAACGGCCCCGTTACATTGTTGTTGTTCACACCGAGCAATTCACACACGCACTTGCATGAATCTTCGACCGTTCTCGTGTGCGGCGATAATGCTTGGGGTAGCAAAGGAAATAAAAGGTTCATTGCGCAAGATTCAATGATTAACACTCAAAACACCTTTTGAAGTTTTCGATCAAAAAGCGTGGAGCAGTTTGGGCTGAAAAAGCAAAGCATCGGGGATACGTTAGCTCGCTTCTTTCCTTTTTCTTTTCACACCGCGAACGACAAACGCCCGGACCAAGCGAACACGGTGGCAATGAAGCATAAAACTACAAACAAATGCTCGCACACGAATGTAAAGAACGTAGCCCCACAGCATCGGTGAATGAGTGTTGTCTTCCCGGCAGCTACCTTTGGCGCAATCCGCGGGTGATGAAGTGTTGAGGACACAATGCCAATTGTGCGTCGTCGTCGGCGTACAACGTCACTCGACGACGGGGCCCACACCGACGTGAGGGCATCGTGTGTGGTCAGACAGCATTGATGCAGCAGCCGCAGCCCATTTGCTTGCCGTGCTCAAACATTGGAGCATCGTCCCGTCTCCTTTTATCCGTCCCCATCAACCGGCCGAACAAGCGAGAAAGCTGGCACCCTGGTTGAGTCCGCTCGCACCGTCTTATACACCGATATTTCCGGCGCGATGTACGCTGAATTCGAAACCGGCGCGCGGTGTAAACATGTCAGAATGTTTGGACTGGACAAAGTGAGCGTGAAGCGACGATGGGCCTGCGATGCCGAGAGGCGCGAACACTGCTGAAGTGAGTGGGCAATTTGCTTTATGAGAAACATTTCCCTAGGACCCGCTGCACCGTATTACTATATTTACTTTGCCCGTTTGATGGTAGTTCGTCCGGTTGGACACGTTTAAGTCGATTGGCCGTACTGATGTGCACAAAGCAACATAACATCAGCGATCTTGCTTGACGGAATCGATGTTTCTGACCCAATTGTTGGAAACAATCGCAGATATTTAACTTCCAAGAAGCTGTTAAATTTTTAATAAAAATAAAAAATAAATTTTTGCACATCTTACAAGCTAATCAATAATTGGAATGAGCATCAAAAACCTTCGACATTCGCAATCACGCTTCCAAACACGCGTGCAGCTCACCACTCTAACTGACATGTTACATTGTAAGTGTACACTCATTATTTCATTCAATTATGTTGCTCACGTCACTACGAGTACATAATTTTAATTGATTTTCAACCGATCGATCGAAAACTTATCCTCATCAACAAACATCTGTTGAGCGGCGCCCCACTTGACAAACCTGTTGCGGTTCCGAGTGACGTGGTTTTTGAGGCCGTCTTCACTCAGGACGTCACTTTCGATCGTCATCGGTTGCGAAAAAAAAAAAAACAGAAATCACAAAACCTCCCAGCTAGCGCGCTGTGTTGGATTTCGATGCAGTCAAGCAGTCGATCAACGATTTCGGTCAACCGTTTTCGCTTTGGCTAAGTTGATCCCCCACCGGAGGTTTCCAATTGCAATCTACCCAACCTGCCGACCCATAACGCCACCAACGACAACGGCTTGTGGACCGAAAATAGTGGACTCGTAGATTCCACCTGAACCCGGGATTTAGCGCAGCGTGATTGACATCGATGGAGCCATACTTCAGCTTGAGTCCGGTCAATTGATAGACATGCGAGAATTGCAGAAAGACTTAATCGTGTCATGTATCCATAAGCGTACGCGCCATCGTTGTTCATCTTAGCTCGCCGTTTCCCGCACAATCAATCCATTCGCACGACACATGAAGGATGATGATGGGCTGCTGTCGTGTGAGTGGCGCTATTTTGCGGTCCTCATTATCGTGCTGCGGCCAACCGATTATCGATTCTTGTTCGCATGTTTATTTAAACAGTTTTTCAAACAGGTTCAAAACATTTTGGAAGAAACATTCAGTTCAATTATTCTCAGCAGGTACTCGTATCGGAAACCTTATGAAAGTAAGCAGATGTATGTATTGCCGTTCGTTCTAAATGATTATCCGCTTAGCTCTGATGTGCGATAATACAGAAGTATCGCAAACGATGAGAATCACGATGAACCACTGCCGTGGCACGCTCGGGACGCGTTTCGTGACGCTGTCTCAATTAAAAACCCTCCACTCCGGCTGAACTCGTACGGCACGGTGAAATATTGTCCGGCTGTGAATAATTGACAAGATAACTCTCAGTCGTATTAGTATCAATCAATGTTATAGACCGCTACGTACCGTCTGCTGGACCGCACTGACATCACGCGAGCACACGAGACCGATGGTGGTCCACTGCTCTTAGCAGAATCATACGTGGACAGGCTTTACACTTTCGCTCCGACAGTGAAAGCTTTCAGATTTGGGCGGTATGATAGACGCCTATAATAGAGAAATGTGCAGCCTGACAGTTTGGTACTTGAGGCTTCAGGCTCGATGATGCTTCGGCTGTCTGCTGGGTCATCTATCACCCACTGGCAAGCGTGAATGACAATGACGCACACGGTGTTATGAGCTGGTGTGTGATTCGCGCCTTGTAATAAATATGTTTGCGGTCCCACCGCAGATGGGTTCGCTAGTGCATAATAAGGTCGAGAAGACATTGGGTGGCACAGAGGAAAGATGCCTTTATTGGGGAACGATAAGTGGATAGGCAAGTCGAATCATCATATTACCTTTGCAATTTTATTTTTCGTTTTTTTAATAGACTTTATTCATTTCGTCATACCAAAACGATTTGCGAAATTAAATAAACATTTCCTTTTTCGGTTCACTGTTTCCTTCCAACCGAAGTGTGTGAAGTCCGGAACCATATTTGACGCATTTGTCCGCCTCAAGAACCTGTTTTGCATCGTTCTATCGAAAGCCAATTAGCCACATTCGTACGACAACCGTCAATGTGACGTTGACATCTTACGGGCGGAACGTGAAAAATCTTCGCTTCACCCGTTCCAGTGGGCAGCGTTGATTAGTTCCGAAAGTTCCGAAACGACATTTTCACACTGCGTTTACCCCCGGTGATGTCGTGTGGTACGGCTAACCAGTGATTAATTGTGCTCAATTAGGTCGATAGTTTTGGCGTCTTTCTTTCTTTTGCTGGGTACGGCAGACGCAACGATATCCGCAATACTGCAAAACCGAGCACCAACGTCACCCCTAAGGCGGGCAATAAATCAAATTTGTCTAGAACGAAACATTCATCAGTCACTGGAGAAACATACGTATTTATATCCTGAAGCTATATCGTTTTTTTGTTTGCCGTCTTCTTATTCCCCTTTTGCTCCGAGGACGTCCTCGGGACGTGGAGTACATGCGGGATGAAGCGTAAAAATGACGAAAAGACGATTGACAACAATCACTACTGCCGCCGTACTTGTTGCCGTCACCAGCGTCAGCGGAGACACACGTTCACCGAGAAAGGGTCACCGCAGAGCGATGGGAGATCGATGGATCATCGTTCTTGTGGGACGGGATGTCATAAGGCCGATAAAGATGTGAGTCTTTCAACCAGACAACAGCTACGAAGTTCGTCCGACGTCGAACGGAGTGGGCAAACACTCTGCAGCGTTTGCTTATAATCGAATCGACTCTATATTGGGTGCGGTACAAAGCATGGTCACAGTATGCGACAGACAAGCAACAACAACAAAAAACAACTCCCCTTACCCTGTTCTTTGCGTTTGGGTCTTTGGAAAATTTCTCCCCAAAGACGACGGGCCGGAGATGATAAAACTGTGATCATAAGCGCAACTGGAGTGATTGACGATTTGGAGATTCTTGTGACACCAGGACACTGTGCACACCATTCACCGTGTACCCCGGTCAGATAGATGGCAATCGATTTCCGCGATGCGATTAATGGAGGACTCGTTCGTTTCGTTCGTTCGCTTATCAAGATTAAGTGAAGGGGATCTGCGATGCAGTTTTGGTCATTGTCCTGTCCATCATATTTGCCATCAACTGCGCTGTTTGGTGTATTTTATGGAACGGGTCGTGGGTAATGCAATTGGATACTTTCAAATATCAGATGACAGACAGGTTTTCAGCATCTTCTATTGATTTCTCCATCTCGTAAACAACACACAGTTGTGTGTATTCTAACAAGATGTTTTGGAGATGTTCTTGTGTAGTTTCACCGTAAATGAAGCTGCTGATTACATTCGAAATCTTCGCTTCACTGTGTTTACATATTCAATACACACTAACAAAACAAGAAGAAGTATAAATGATGATCGTACTTTAAAAGGAAAACAGATAAACTTTACCTTACCTTTCATTCAGATTTAAAATTAAATTCACCCATTGACGCAATGTACCGAGCTCGGACCATGTCCAATCAGCCCGTAGAGGCGAGAGGCGTTCACTGTTTGTTCGTGTGAAAAGTGTCAACCACTAGCGGCAATGTCCATCATCCATCATTCGCGACGCTTGACCATCAATTTGTCAGATGAAAGAATGCTGAAGTGCTGTGTGTGTGTATAAATAATAAAATATATATGACGATGAATAAAAGTATAGTGGTATGGTATATTTATCACCACTCGCCTTGTTAAAGAGTGTCTGCCCGGGCTGTGCCGGTTGGTTGCGTTTGCTTTTTTATGCTTTTTGCCCAGCTCACTACGCGAAGTACTTCCGTGGGTATTATAGGTGGGTGACTGTCCCCATATTTCCGAGCATGACGCGGCCTCGGGATCAACGGTGTAAATCACAATTTGTCAATCCTGGAATGCATCTCAGCAGCAGTGACAGCATCGTCACCGGGTCCGGTCTCTTCAATATTGCTAACCATGTACCCAATATATCTTGCGCTCCGTGCCACCAGCAACCCCAACCGACTAGACCGCACTGCCGCTCGGTGACTGTGGGGTTGGGTTTACTTTCTCACTACGTTGATGACTTCACGCTTTCTTGGACAAGATTAATGATGTACCTGGCATATCCCTAAACCTACGGATTTCTTCTCTACGCTCCCTCGTTTTTGCAAATGCTCTTAAACGCATATGATTTGTTTAAAGTGTTTTAAACTTACGCTAATAATGTTTAAAACTGTTAAATTTGTTTGATAATTTTAATTGTGAATGGTCAAGACAAAAACAAACCTCCATCAAAAAGATTTATAATTTACATACAAATAGTTCGAACACGGTACTGCATTAACACTTCCTAATCGATTGTCTAGTGCAGCCGGCAAATAAATTATCACACATTAAAACGTGACACTTTGACCCGTTGCAAGAGTTTCACGCGGCAGAAACTCACCCATAATGCAACGAAACAGAATTCTGTATCACAATTAATGATTCGTTGGGGAATGATTTTACGCATCCAACCGCCCCATAATTCAACGTATCAAATAGCGATCGACAGTTCATTGGGCCATCAGTTTCGGACAAGGCTTCCGGCCAATACGCTTTACTATACGTGTTTCGGCGTAATCTTCCACCATTACTGCTACGCCATACTCCACCGTTCCACACCCATCGTTTCACCCGTTACACTTCAAACGGGACCCGGTTGTGGGACGCTCGCGAACGGTACGAACGTACATGCATTTCAACTTTATAATGAATCTGTGCGCTCACCGATCAGTATGCATCGTACCGTAAAATATATTGTCAAAAAAGCCACCCGCGAAATCGATCGAACGTACGGCATCCCCGCGTTGCGTTGTATGAATTGCATAAAAGCTGATAAGCTACCATTTTAAATTATAGCCCAGCGCCCAGCCCAACCCGGGCCGGTTCGTGATCGTTCTTACCAATTTGGAGCCCGGCAGCACCAGGGATCACCGGACAATGAATTAAAATTTTTAATGTACACATTCAATCACAGCTCTCACGATTCTATCGGCCACGCAGCGCTCCCTGCGCACCACCTTCACCCTGAGTTTCCACGACCATTTTCACCCGGGAGGCCAAATGGCACCATGATTGTTGGGTACACCTGTCGTTTGAAATTGCATACACCCGGCCGACACGTTGAATCGGCCACCCGCACGGTGTGTGTGCAACGCGAGAGGCCCACCGGGAGGGACAACCGTGACAGCCAAATACTGCCATCATCGGCAACACCCCCACCCATCGGCTGCAAGGAGGCAACGTTCCGAGGGCGCACAGAACCACGTACCACGGTTGGGTTGTGGCAGGCGACGGCAACAATAACAGCAACATCAACGTACAGCGAATACAACAGTGTGTGACAGCAGCAATTACGGATTCACCGAAAATTTCAACGCGGACATTTAATCAATATCATTTTAATGCGCCAGATAAAAATAACACATAAATCAAATTAATCTTGAAATCAAAAATATTCAAATTAACACATGTTTGGTGCAAACGGTCACCCTTCGAAGTGTGGATTTATTTACATGTTTGTGTGTAAAATGGTTATAAAGAACTTAACAATAAAGGGCTTATTATTTTATTCTTTTGTAGTATTGAGGATACTTTTACATTTCTACACAAGTGAACTATAATTACTGTTTGAGTTTCGGTAATGTTCGCGTTTTTACTGATTTTAATTATTGTATAATCGTTAACCTAAAGCTAATTTACTAATTTGCAAAAGTTACCATCAGTTGGGAGATATTTCCTTCTTCTTATTACCTTATCCCGGGTAGACTCATACCAAAATTCTATCAAAATTCATAGACTTTGTCCTAGCTAGGGTCTGCATCGTGCGAGGACATCATGTCCAAAGGGAACATGCGAGTTCTTGGACACCTTAAACGCTCAGGGCCTGAAGCATCTTAATTTACTTGTACTATGATCCGCCCATGTGTGAACCTTTATGCTCTTCCAATTACCAGGTCCCTTGGTAGACGAGATCTCTTGATCGAAAAGAACTCTTCTACTAAGAGGACTCTTGGCAGAAGTAATTTTTACAGGTAACATCTTGCAATCCGAAAGAAAGGTCCCTTAGATTGCGTGGTATCTGAATAAACGAGGTCCCTTCAAGGACGATATTTCTGAAGATACATGTTATATGTAAAGTTTTAGTTTACACTTCCTCAGAAGAGAAAATCGCTTGGAAGATCTAGCATACAATTAGAAGAAGGTCACATAATTCGACCATTACTATACTCGTTACTGATCCCAAATATGAATTGGTCGTAACAAACTGCATAATTGAAAATCAATTTTATTAACAAATCTGATTGACGTTGTCTGAACCCGTGTCACATGACTTTCTCAAATGGGTATTGAAAGCTCAAAAGCTTCGAAGTGAAGTTTGGTAACTTAAGTGTAAACTTGGCACACATCAGCGTGTCCCTATCAACATTATTTGTACTTCGTTTTCTTGTTTTGTTTGTCTATCGGTAGATTGATTTGACGTTCCAAACATGTTATCCAAAAAAAAAAAAGTTCAATGTCATCTAACAGCAAGCAATCATCCATATCCAAGTCCCAACTACGAACACCTTTCACTCAGTAGCACTGAACGATGACACCTTGCAAATCATACTACAACTGATCGGTGTCACGTTACCAATCGTTTACTCGTTTATGATTTCCAATGCGGCCTCGTCCCTTTCGCCGCTCGCAACTCCCAAATCACCTCAAACACACCTGGAACATTGCTTAATAGTGAGCAACGTTGACAACATCGACATTGATGGCCATCATGAAATTGTGCTACTTTTCTCAGCTGCCTATACCGCTCTATGCATTGACAGTGTCAGAATTATGAACCTTCAAGCTTCCTACGTTTCGACAAATTTTCGTTCGTAACGTAAAATGGATTTTGCATTTTTTTTCCTACTCTTTTTGCCTTTAAAACGAAATTGGTGGTTCAAGCGAACAGCATGAAAGGCGCCCACTGTTACCGCTGATGGTGACAAAAACCTTCACCGTGAAATATTTAAGCTGAAAGTATCGCGGAGTTTGTTTATCCACAACCGGAAGCAGTACCAATCGGTGCCGGTTCCACTGGATTCCAGCGGCTGGCAGGAATGGAGCGTGCCACGCTTGTGTCTGCTGCCGTTATTGATGGAATGTGATAGACTCAATTAACCTATGCACCTGATGCGTTCGGTACACGGTTACGCTGCTTAAATGAATAAAGTACCCAACAAACTAGTAGGCCCGATAGTGTAGCCACCAGGTGCGGAAAAGTGCAACGAAAATGGAAAACAAAAATCAGTTTTCTGAATCGAACAAAACAAAACAACGATAATCAAAATGTGTGCTCGGTGCACGGTCGCGGAAAGCGGGTCTAGATTGTTGATTTTTTTGTTGTTAGAGACAACATGAATCAGTTTAACGAGCAATGAAAATTGACGAGATCAAAATAAATTGAATTTTTGATCATGTTTACGGATCTACCATGTAAAACAGGTGGCCAATGCAGTGAGGTGGCCGGTGTCATTGGTAGAAAATTGATTTCAATGGAACATTTCAACAAAATTGTTTAATTGTGATTTGTAATCGAGTGGTTTTTACAGGAACGAAAAACATTTCACAGACTCGTTGCTGTTACGTTGCAATTTA